>JAGVSQ010004681.1:0-18931 GCA_022683975.1 Rhyacophila evoluta | reverse complement strand
TCACTGTTAGCAACCCGAGTTTCGCCTTTCAGCATCTTCAGGCTACATTATATGTAGGCGATGAGCGAACATATATTTTATCAGCTGAACATATAGTATTTTATCAGCTGAACTTCAGCAGTTTCATTTATATGTGGTTTTTAAATTCAGTACAATAAAACTCAGCCATAAAATATTGAGTATGCATTTCCAAATATAGACATTGCCTTTCGTACATTTTTAGCATTAATGGTCACGAACTACATCACTTAACGTTCATTTTCTCCATTGAAATTTACTGAAAATCTCCTCAGATCAACTGTGCAAAAACTGGATGTCTTATCATTATTATGTATAGATATATAAGATTGGTTAAAAAGATCTGATCAAAATCTTTACAGGAAAAAAAGTAGAAGAAAATTATTAAGCTATAAATAAAACGGAGGCACACAGAAATAAATATTATTTTCCTTCTTTGTTTTATTTAATTTCGAATTTTCCATCAATAAAATTTTATCTTATGCTTTATTATTATTCCAATATTTTGAATCACAAATGTAAAGGGGCACCAAAGTTAATTAGTGCTTAGGGTATCTAAGGATCTAAGTCCGGCTCTGCTTATATAGAATTCCGAGCCTTACACTTTAATTTTGTTTAAATTTTAAAATATAAACTTCTTTGAATTCAAATACATCCAACCTTCCTGTAATATGTGATTGAACAAGTTATGAAAGTCTCTAACATCTTGTAAGACGTTACTTATACAATACAATGATTCAAGATTAAAAAAAGCCAAAAAATATAAAGGTTGCTTATCACCATATCATAAAATTTACAAAGACTTTAATAAAACAAGTAGGCCAAGATTTCTTCTTTTTAAAACATGAAAGGGGTTCATACTCATCTATATTTACTGAGCAGTAATGAAGAATAATATTATTAAGTGACTGTTATAATATTACTTGTTTGTTTAGGTTAAGATTTCTAATAAAAATGAAATTAAAAAATTATTTGAATTTTATCTAAATAGTTATGAAATTTGTTTCCTTGGATACATGGGATAATGAAATATGGCAACGGGAATTTTATAGGTAGTTTTTTTTCTATAATATTAATATTTAAAATCTAATTTTATTTCCAAGAAATAAAATAGATACACACTAAAAACTCCTGCTAAGCTGCAGCCTTAAAATAATAACCACGTGTATCGTATACATCTTTAATATGTATTTGATATTTGAAATAAAATGCATGGATTCTTTCACTATATAATCGGATTAGCAGAACTCTATTCTACAATTTAGTATGATTTATAATAATTTGAATCTACTGACAAAAACACGATACAATTTTAATTCTACGATAGTCATCTTTGAATAAATAACACTTTATAAAATTGTCAAAAGTAATATTAAGACATTATATCTTTTCTAGAGGTGGGCAAAGACAATGTCTGATATCTCGTGGCATAAACATGTCACACTGCTCTGCGGCTGTCTCCCTGATGTATCTGAGAAATTCTTCTACTATCTCATCATCCACGGTTGGTCCGATTCCAGGAATAGCGGGCACTACAATCATCTGAGAAAAAGGTCAATCATTGTTTTAAAGTAATTAAAGATATATTTCATAATTTAGAATCAAGATTAGCACAAAGAACTTGAAGTGGAAAAATAAAAGATGTTAAAAACAATGAAGCATTTTAAAAGTGGAAATACATAACAATACAACTTATTTCATTGTTATCATAAATATATCATTTTAGATCATCCAAACGAGTATATATATAGATATATATATATAGTATATTAATGATAATTTAAAGAAGGTAAGATATATCGATAGTTTTCTACTTTTATTTATTGTAATCATCTTTTGATTGATGTAGTTTGACTTTGTGAAGAAGAGAACGAACCATGGAAATTCCTACATCTTGGATGACTGTCATGGCCTGTGAGGATGCAAATCGACTGGCAGATGACAGAATCTTGGAGGTATCACGCGACAGCCATATACTTCAAATAGGTGGGGGATATGGTAAAAGAAGAAGATTGTGTGACAGGAGGAAATGGGAGGGAGAAGCATTTGATATATACATGGACAATATACATATATATATATTTCTTTGTAGATATAATATTGAATAGATAGATATATGAACACAAAATTATTACCTCAGGATGTCTCTCCTCAACGACCTCTTGCATAGTTTTTATAACTCCCATTTGATCAGCCACATTATCAAAGAATCCTTTGAAAATTGGATTCACGACCCCTTTGGCATTAGGGTCCACCTAAAAACAAAAATATAATAAAACTTTATTCATTACACATTACAAACAGAAGAATGTTAAATTTATCAAATATTATATTATTTAGAATGCAATCTGACTGGAATTTTGCGAATGCCATTTGTAAAAATGCTATTGAGTGCATTTTTGTCAATTTCATCTTTAGTCTTTTCAACTGCTATGAGCTCTTTGCTGCTTGAACGGGATATTCTCCGGCTGCTTAAAGCGTCTGCAAACAGAGCAATAAAAATATTAAACCATTAAAATCCAACAAGTTTTATGGGATGTGCTATAGTATCATGCAATAGTAATTCAATTAATCAAGATTTAATCATGAGCAGAATATGACATAAGAACTAGTGGTCAAAGTTGTACCAACCAATCGGGCAGGACTTAGGGAGAGATATTGGTTAAAAATTTCACTAGTCGTTTTTATAACTATATAACATTAACAGTTGTAGATTAAAGCATTTGTAACAACCCAAAACAATCTGGAATAAACGTTTCCTATGAAATTTAATATTAGATTTATTTAACAATCTATGAGTGCTCACCAACGTCACTAGTCATCATTTTAGTTTTTTCCACTAGATCTTCGAGTGAGTCCATCGTAGCTTCTAAATCTTTCACTTTCTCATCTTTATTTCTTTGCAGCTGTATTCAAAAATATTTACATCTTTACATTACACAGAATTCAATAATTACAGCAGAATTTATACTTTTGTACCGACAGACAAAATTAATGGAAGTTTGGAGAGTTGTAAGACTAATACATAATTGTTTCTATCGTGGGCTGGTTTCATGTTAAAAAATAATGCAAAAGTACACAGTGTATGGCACAAATAATTTATTATGAAATCAAATAGTAACCATTTTTAGCAGGTGACATCAGATATCAATTAGATTTTAAGTCATTGATTGAACACAAAAAATATTATCTTTGAATATTTTATATTTTCACCTGCTCAATAACAGCTTCCATTTCTTTCACTGTAATATCAGGCCTCGATACGAGTACACCATTCTCATCATAAAATTGCGGAAACGGTAACGGGGTATCTCCTGTAATAAAAAGAAAATTTTGGTTTGTCATATACATTATCGAATCTTTATTATAGTGGACATGCACATCATTTAGTTTTAATAATAAAAATATGCTCATGGGCCGGCAAATACAGAATGATAAACATGATCCACACAATTACAAGCATTATCCACCAATAAAACTGTTAGTTAAGTACGGGAATACCTTGCATAGTCCGGCTTCAATCAATCTAGTTTCATTTTCCCCTCCTTTTATTATAAATTATACCGTCAACATATACACAGCAATGAGCTTACTAAGAAAAAGAGGAAAACTTACCTATTAGAATGGTTGACAAAGTGTCGGATCTTATTATAGTTCATCACAATATCAAACGTAACCTTACAATAATTGATAAACAATGCAAATTGTTTGCAAATGTTACAGATAAAAATATGAAAAAAAAGTACAGGCTTCCTTATTGCAATTTTTAGCTATAAAAATAATTGATGAAATATGCATTTTTAAATACAAACATTTGAATTTAAAGTATAAACCACTGATTTTGTCCAATCCAATTATAGTTTTCTGTATGTAGTTAGTTCCCTAATTAGTCTAGCTAATTGGTGGAATCGATAAGCCGGTCTTAGTGAGGTATTCCTGTAATGTGTTGCAAAATAAAACATTATCTACAAATAACATTACATTAAATTTATTGCACATGAATGTCTCACCTTCCTGTTCTCGTATGGACATGGCGCTTAGAGAGTCAATTTTTTCTCCCTCTTCTGAAAAGACTCTTAGAGTCACAGCACGGTCTTTCTTTAGCAGAGTTGTACTTCCATCTTTGGAAGAAGATGCAACATGTGGAAGTAGTGTGGAAGAAAAGTGTAAAAATGCAGATAGAAAACACTCTTGTGAATATTGAAAAGAAGATAGAAATCAAAATATTCAAAAGTAACACCAATAAACACACAAACACCCACCAGAATTGAATTTCAATATATGGCCATTTTCAGATGACTGTTATATTCTATTCAGAATAGCAAACGTATAGAATAGCAATCGGAGCTGTAGGGCGATAACAATTGTTTCTTTTAAAGTTCTTTTGAAAGCCTTGACAAAATAAAGCTGAAGTAATTCCTCTGCTTTGAGGTTTTGCTTAATTTATATTTCAGGCTCTGATGCCAATACTCATTAAAAAGCCTTTTTAGATTTATCTTAAATACAGCCCTGGTATCTACTACATATGCAGTTCATATGTGTAATTTAAATGAAATGATAATAATTGACGGCAATGTTAAGTAATAAGGAGGCAATACAAAAAAATCTTGACTAAAACTCATATCTGTAATCATGCACTTTTTTTTTTATCGAAGCTATTTTATGAGAGTTTGATCATGATTTGAACTTTAAACGATTAAATTCACAGCACTTTGATAGCATCTGTATTATACTTCCACTATCTTATTAACAACACATTGCATCAGAAAACTGCTGCAATCGTAAAATCTGTACAAACACCCACACAATTCACACACAGTGAATAAAATTGCACAGTTGCAATACAAAATAGCTCACCTCCTGGATCATCCTGACTGGTATCCGCACTACCTTCAATTTTTTCATTCGATTCTTCAGGCTTGTCAACTTCATCTTCATTATTATCAGCTTCATTATTTTTTGCAGTTTCACTGTCTTTTTCATCTACAATTTGAATTACTTCTTCTTTCTCTTCTGAATCCGCTTCAACTTCTGCAGTTTCGGCCAAAGATAACTTTTCCATTTCGTTTTCCTGCCCAGTAATATTATTTTCAACAATATTTTCAGCTGATGGTGTTTTCAACACAACATCTGGAGATAGCCCCGATGATATAGGTGGAATTTCAGAGTTCTCTGATGAGATAATGTTATCTTCCTGAAATTTTACCATATATTATGATCTGGTACTGCTTAAATACACTTTGGTCATCATTACAGTTGTATAGATGTATGTATGTATAATTTATAAAGTTAAGTTTAAGGAAAAACACCCCAACTGATAAAATTTAAATATTGACAAGTAACAAATAAACAAAAGTTGATTTTAGCATTTGTTTAAATTACTAGCATAATTACAGCAAAATGTTTATAATGAGCACGGTTATAATTAAGTTGCAGTGATAATATACAATCATATAAGGAACTGATAAAAAAAGTATTTTTAGTGTAAATAGTTCACATTTAATTTAATAACACAAATTGAAAGAAATAAAAATTTTGAAAAAGATGCTCATCAAATTAAAAGTACATATTAATATCCATAACTATACATCATTGAGTTTTAATTGACTGAATTCATTTGACTGTAGAGTACTGTACTTAACACTGACATAATAATGCATACTGCATGGCTTCATGGAGGATATTGATGAAAAGGCTGAGAAAAAAAATAAAAAGTAAAAACAATTATCAAAAATTTAAAAAAATCGAAATAACTCAATTATTTTCTATTTAAGTTCATATTATATTTGTATTAGAGAGAGAAATTAACAGGAAATCATTTCCACGTCTTAGTAATTCTAATGGCACCTATATAATACATACAATGCTTTGGGAAAAATTTTCTTGGCTGATAAATCTAGAAAAATATTATTCTATATCACATTTAGGTGGGTTCAATTTTTATTTCTGGACACAGCCATAAATTACCTGTGGCTAATTTTAACATTGATATTTCCAGTTTATTAAATGGCTTCATTTTCTAAAGCTATGATTCTGCTTAAATTTACACTATCTAATCTACATCAAATAATATTTAGTTTCAAGAAATATAAAATGGAAAACTAATAAAATACTCAAATCAGATGACGTGGACGGTATTAAGCGAGAGACCAAGGTCTCTCTAGGATGGGACATCAAAAAAGTGACATTTCTGGATATCTTTGGCTGATTGACCGGTATTGTATGACCAAGAATCGTATTCATTTTGAGAAAATCTGTATTTGACGTTTTCGATGAAGTTCTTCTGCATGCAAACCAGGTCTGGATGGAGGGAAAGGAATTGTAAACAAAGGATAAGACAAACAGGATTATTATGAGGTGACCTTCAAGCAATATGTTGACTATATATACCTAATGTGACAATCGTACATATATTATCCTACTACACTCTTAAGTTTGTGAGAAGTATTGGCTACCCTAGAATCATCTGATATTCATACACATCAACAGTGTGATTGTTGGCTCCTAAACAATTAAAATAACTTAACTTTGCAGGAACAGATGTAAACTTGAAACAGCATGTGTTAAGAAACGTAGTGGAAAATAGTGATATTAAGAATTTTTCATATTTTTGTAATGAATGACGAGAATCTTCTCATTTTTTATTTTTCAGGTAAAATTTCAGATTTCAAACACTCAAGGTATTCTTACATGCGACACTATAGTATGGATAATAAAACGCACAAACTAATAATTATGTTGGAAGAAAAGTCTCTTATTCATCTCTCATTGTTTATGAACAAAATTTTACTTACTATATTTCTTGGTATGATTTCATCGGACATATTCTCAGGAGTTGGTGTTTCATTTACTCCAACTGTCGGATCATCGATAACAATATGCTTTACAACTTTGTCTGAAAATAAATTTCAAATTTTTAAATATATGATCATGTCATAAAAATATGATAAAATGAACTTTATAGTAAGGGTAGATACATCAAATGAATTCAATAATCTCTGAAACCTCTCTTCTCTCAGACTTAAAGATGGCCAACACTTGGAAAGAAGTGACAATATTTCGAGCACATCAGAGATGTTGGATCTACGACATAAAGTATACTGGGAATATATTGTAGTCATATAAAAGTATAATGATTTTTGATTGAATTTTGTATTTCCTCATTTACTAATTCTGTTACATACCTTCTCGGATTCCATCGATATATTTGACGGTCTTTGAAGCATCGATGGCCGCTAAAAAGGTGTAAAGATCAACAAATAGGTCAGCTGAAATAGCACCACTGCCTCCTTCTGGTTCATCACTAAACAGCTCACACAGCATAATCATTGTTTGTGTCAGACTCTGAAAAATGATAAAACTATATTTTTAGGACATGTTGAAAATATTAACCAATAATAGGAAATATAAGTATGCTGTTCTACAAATTCTGGTAATTTTTTTTTGTTATCATATGAATAAAATAAGCACTGAAGTATTTAAGACAACTAATGGTGTGATATCATATAGGTTTTCACATCGTCTGCCAGAGATCGAGGGTACAGCCAAGATGGATGTCGGAAAAAACGTGGGGGAAAATTGAGAAGTGAGCCAGATTGAAAATAATGAGACAGTTAAATAAATCTTGGACGATTCGAGCATGCCGTGCCGATTATTGTAAACACAATAAGACCATCCATAGGATGTATTCTGTGAAAATAAGAGATGCTGGCATCATCTGGTAGGATGAAAGACGAGTAACAGAGATTCCTGGAGATGTCACGTGGTAGCCATATGCTTCGTATAAAGAGCGGATATGGCAGAAAAAGATCAAGAATGTGTTCTAGGTAATTTTGATCTGTGTATCTACTTTGCAAATATAATAGAAAACTATTCTGACAAATAATGAGGGTAATGGCGATGGTCAACAAAATAACTTTTACCGACTCATTTTGTGAATCCACTAAATAGAATCCATTCAAAACTCAATTAATACATCTAAGTGATTTTCAAGTTTTTGTTTTCTTGCTTGATATTTAATTATAATTTATACTTAATTATTTAGGATTCCTTATTATGTTAGTAAAAGTTATTTTGTACCCGTTTTTATGTCTTGTTTCTTGGGTAATTGTATTTTATACAATTTGTAATATTATTTGAAACTGTATGTATGTTACAACATATATATGTTTACCTTGCACAAAAAGCCTGCTGCAACAGCAACAAATTTATACAGTGCAAACTGAGCGTCCTTGTATACTCCAGCGGTGCACAGAATCTGCTTTAATTCATTGTCTTTGAGGCATATACCATGCCATCTTTTCTGCAATATAGCACGTTCAATTTCGTTGTCACCACTGAACTGGAAATATTTAATTTTTGTTTTAAAACTTCTATTAAATCAGCTTGAATATCAAGATAAGTCCATCATGCATAGACTAGTTTCAATACCATTAAATTTATGCATACTAAGATGAATAAATTGATGAATGCTCCTTGTGAAATGAATACATGCACGATTCTAGTTGACAACGTCATGGATAATTGTCAAATGATACATTCTGAATAGTAAAATGTTACATACAACCCCCTAAAATTAACTTTTTACTTTTTTACACTTTTAATTGTTTTAAAGCCTCAATAAAATTTACCAATATGTTCTAGTTTCTAAATCTTCTAACACAATACGAAATGTGAAAAAATGAGGACTGTCAGAATCTCAAAAAGTTTAATGGAAAAATATATTCAAATTATAATTGTACCTGCTTTATTATGAGTCTCAAATAACCAGCAGTTAAGCCGCCATCAGTCCTGACCAGTGGATACTCCAGTCTGAATTTCATCGGAGGTATTTTACCATCAGCCATCGCTCGGAAGTAGGCTGCGGACCAAGTCAGCAAATCATACGGTTGTGTTTTGATTGCCGCTGAAAATACAATCAAAACTTTTTTGCTATTCGAATATCATATATTATATTATAACTATAGCATTAGTTTGCAAATATTTATTCAATCGCTTCTCGCAATTTAATAAAAATTGCGCATGTTTTTCAATCCTTCAGAATCACAGATATTGTATTTATTTCAACTTTATACTTATATTGGATTCAAAACATACCTTTAGCATACACTTTTAGTATATGAGGAAGTGTCGGTGGAATTATTATTTGCTGAGAACAATAAATAGGTTCGGAAACTTGTGGCATTTTTAAGTAGTAGAAGAATTCACTTCTGAAATAAAAAGCATAACTAGAAACATACATTGTTACGTTGTTATAAATTTATCAATGATGATAAATAAGAAAAAACTCTATCAAGCATATCTAGTAGTTGAATCAGAGTACCTATTGGGTATAAACAAATAACATTAGAAAGGAATACTGCATATCTGAGTAGGAAAAATATTGAAAAGAATTTTTGAAGCCATATGTGAAGAAAGCTACAATGACTAAAAACATAATACAACAAGATTCACTATAGACTAGTCTAGCTGGTAAATTTAAACAACTATTGACTTATATCTTTATATTTATGATAATAATCAAACAATGAGGTATTTTTGGATAAACCATTACAAGTAATCTTATCAATGTATTCATTTACTTTTCGATCAGTACACTTTACTGTATAAATGCTGTGTATGAAGGTGACTTCTAAATTTTTAGATCAATTAATAGGATGTAAAAAAAAACACCGATGTTTGAAAGTTTTCTGATGAATTTCCATGTAACAGTAATGAAAGGTACATAATAATTACAAATGTAAAATGAATCATAAATATTTTCTAAAATACAATAAGCACTTCTTAGTAGATACTAAAAAATAATCGTGCTCACCTTATGAAAATAACTTATTGCTCTAATTTAGAAAAAAACTTTGTTGACATTCTATGTAACCATAGTAACAGTAAACAGACAATAAAATAACAACCATGATGTTTATTTATCAATAAATAAAATCTGTTATACTATCAAGAGGATTTTTTATACAAAAAAAAAATTTGCTATATCACATTTTTTCCAACTACGTATTAAAATTTTTTTTGTAATTTCTATTTCGAAAACACTATGCAGAAATTTATATAAAATTTTATTGATTATTACAGAATAATATTGAATTAAAATGAAAAACGATTATTGAAAGATTTCTAATTATTTATGTATATAAGCACTCACTCGTTTTAAATTTCTTTACTCCCGTGCCTTCCACTATGATCGTGGAAATCAAAAATATTCACTTCTGTGGGGCTGCCATATGCAATAAAACATAATAGAACTGATTAACAAAAAATATTAACTTCTTCACGAGATTGAAACGAGATATGATTTTTTACAATCTCTGTGCGATTAGAGATTATTACTTTATATATTTGTTTCTCCTGAATTATAATTAACATCCCCTTTTTATGAATTCTTAAATTTATTTTATTCTAAATATTATTTTATCCTTTTTATACATTAATAATATTATCTCACTAATCAATAGTGATCTTTACAAATTTACAAAATATATATTGGAATTTAATGAGAGGTTAAGGGAAAATTATTATTTATACCTGGCAATTCTAAAGTGTCATCAGCTTGTCACGTGGTCAGCTAATGTCAGAAAAAAAACAAAACCTGTTTTACTACTGGCAATGTGTGTGACGTACAACCTTTTCCATAAATCGAAATCGATGATGAAGAATTACCGATACTGAAGACACATATTTTAATGAATGACCTACTATTACGTATCGGAATCCAAATGGCTTTTTTTTTACATACGACAAAGCAATCGGATCACCTATCATAAATTTACGCTTTTTCAAAAGCTTTTTAATTTCTACACATACTTATTGCGAAAGAATCAATGTTTTTAAATTTATGATGTAGTTTAATTTTAGTCGTATTTTGTTTGATATTTATATTTGAAAAAAATCGTTTCTTTGGATGATTAAAATAATTATTCAAAATAATATAAAATTTTTGTGTATTTTTTAAAATAAAAAAATTCCTAGTAAAATAACACATAAAAAAATGAATTTGATAATTAATAATATGCTTTGATATCATATTATATGTACAAAAATGAAACAGTTTTTAATTTATTATATTTTGGCTGCCGGTAATCTCTTACTCTTATGTGTCAAAGTGTAAAAATGCATAATATAAACTATAGTTATCTCATAACTATTTATTTTTAATATAAAAATATAAATTTACGGTTAGATTGACTTTTCGTCGCCTTTACTTCATACTCACAGAGATACTGAATACTGAAAGCAATTGTGAGAATAAGAAGTATACATATTTCAAATATTTAGATCGTGACTTATCTTTTTATTCATCAAATTTCATAATTAAGTATTATTGTTGGACGATTGCTAATTAACACACTAACAAACGTATACATTTACGCATCTACGGGATTTGAACAAGTGAACCACTAATTTAAAGTATTTCCCGTAGGTGGTTGAAAACTAATTCACTCATTTATAGTTGGCGACTAAAAAAAAATATTCGGACTTAATCATTATTGTTCATCAATCAACTTGTTGACAATATTAAACGTATTAATAAAATTCAACGCAATCATATGGTTGACCGCTTCTGTCGCATTAGTAGAGTGAAGTGAAGTGACTACTTTTTGAAGTATGGTGGTAAAGTAAACTTTTTAGAATGTTGTGATGTCGGTGAACTAGTTCGAAAAATCATTTGAATAACGATTCATAATCAGTAAAATATATTCATGGCGAATTAAACAGTATCCTAAAATTAGTTTCGAATTATATAGTGGCATGACAGCTCGTGTGCTTCCGAAATGACGTCGCGGGAGAAGGAAAAACATTGGGATTCAAAACATGACGTTTTTGAAAACTTGTAATGAGATGATTAAATCTGTGCCTCGGTATTTCGGTGTTATATCATATTGTTGTGATGTGAAATTGAGTTGTTGTTTTCGCAAAAGCAGAAAACTGTAAATTATCGAAACGGGCGCGTCTTTTCGTTCGTTTATTTATTATATATTCATACGGTGTCATCCATAATATTTTCATCTCGGCTATTGACATTAAATTCATCTCGCTAGAAAATCGGAGTGTCACGTTGATAGTTTGGTCGGTGCCTACGATCTGGAGTCTGCGCGGTTATCATGTGATTTGTATGGGATTTTTGAACAAGGAAACTTTAATGGTACACAATAAGCAGCGGAAATTAGTGCGGGCCACACGGATACAAAAATCACGAAGTTTTTTTTCAGCGGTAAATAATGTTAGGTTCAATACAGCTAAAATATATAGTAATTTCACGAATATAAAGGTCAGTGATTCTGCAATACCACACTGTCGAATTAAACTGAAGAATTTACTGTTATCATCTAATCATTACTTATCCGTGAATAAAGTGGGTTTATAAATAACCATGTACGCATGCTTGTTAGTTATACAGAGAATGCAGAGTTACCAATTTTTTTAACTCGATAGCGAGATGAAGGTAAAAGTATGTTACGATTAATGAGATTTCATATGTTCGGTGGATTCGGTCCACGGTACCCACAGATGGACCGTAATCTGCGGTCGAATCAGCCGCAAAATTAATGCAGGAGTGTATCGTTTGGCTGTAAAATATAATTATATTGTGGTATTTATTTAGGGCTGTCATTTGATTGCATTTAAATCATTTTTAATAAGGTTAATTTTTTAATGTTTTTTGGCCCTCCTAAACAATTGAACAAATTTATGATACGTGCTGTCAACTTATGGCCATAGATAAGTGGTGTTCAATAATCAATTCCACTAATCAGTCTCCTCGGCAGCGTAAAGATTAATGTGCGTGCCTAGCAATCAGGGAAATGTGGGCTCGATCTCCACGTCTGTCGAATTTCTAACAATCGAAAAATGCAAGACTGGATTCCCATCGGGTTGAGCAATTATCTGACAAACAATCCTCGTGAAAAATAATTTTTGAATACGTTTTCACATTGTGAAGATCCATATACTTCACTTTCTGAGTGGATATCTTCCCATTGTGTAGATTCATATGCTCCACTTTGGAAGCGAACATGGTATAAGAATTATAACCACTGACATTCTTGAAACACTACCACTAGAGTCCGGGGTCTCTTACAATAATCCATATGGTTTACATAGTTCTAACAGTTTTTAGTTTCAAATAACGTAACTCTTTAAAAGTTCCGGTAGTGAATTAACTTTAGAACATCATGTTGGTGATTATAAAACCATTAACATATGAAATAGGAAACTTATTAGAAATTCTATCCACACATTCATACTTATGAATAGTGTGCTTAATAATATACTTGAATTCATGAATTAATTATTATAAAAGTAAATTGATAGTATGGAATTCACAGTACTACCGAATTTCTGAGTTTTTTTTTAAAATGCATTATTGAAAAAAATTAAATTAACGTCCTCTTTACGGTGTTTACATAATATCATCGATGAGCTGTTAAAACCTCCGTTGTGATAATTTTGTCAAAACGGTATTTTATGTTTCTTCATATTAGATTACATAGTTTTCTAAAGACTCCAATGTTTCTTATAGCGCCTAAATTAAAAAACTTATTAACTCTTCCATCAGTGAGTTAATATTTATGTTCCCACATTTCAAGCATTGAAATCTTTCACCGCTATCAATTTAACGAGTATCATAAAATCGATCGAATTGGATATGTTGATTTGTAAACAATGCTTTTCTATTTCCAAACAACGAACAAAATAAACTGAAAAGTTATTCCAAATTGGTAAGAATGTGTAAAATATTACCATATGTGGCCGCTTCTATTTCGTAATGAAAGGAGCACTTGCGATCAAATTTGAACGCATAGGACTAATTTATGTGACATGTTTCTGTGAACAGCTTCATAAATAATCTTTCGTTTATTTCCAAATCATATTAATTATAGTGATATACTTTTTTCACTCTCCTGTAAAATTAAAATTTTGTGACATCGGAGGTTTTAATGGCTCAAATAAGATGAAGTTGATTATTATACCAAATATTTTGTTAAGATTCTAAATTATTTATGCCAGCAAAAGACTAAACTATTTTAAACTACGTTAGCCCGCGCGAAGCATTGAACTGCGGATAAATATAGAAACACAATCACATAAATGGCAATAGTCTACATTGATTGTTTTCAATAAATGTGGAAATTTATATAAATAACGCGAGTTATTAATAATAAATGATTCATAATTGTAATGTATAATGTTAATAATAATAATCGAAGTATTATAACCTATGCTAAATTAAATATATAAACATTCAAACCACATTGAAATATTCTGTACCAACCGGTATTAGTAGATTCGTCTTGTTTTTATCCAAATCAAATTAATTATAAATAAGGTAGAAATTCTACTTTTGAATTTAGAATTAACAAATAAAAACAAATGAAAAATGTTATTAAAATTTGAATTTTAGACTTTTTTAAGAATTGTTTTATTGTTCCCAGAACCCAGAGGACTGTTGTGTAGTTTCATGTTGGTACAGGTGTATTTTAGCATTTAAATCATGATATATGATCAAATAATATTAAAATGCGGTCACAAAAATTTATTAACTTTGTTCCATAGATTTAATTTAAATACACCAGAATTGATATGACTGAGTACAACCTTTAACTACATGTGTTATAAAATCGAGTGCTGACATAAAATGTCGAATACTAGTGTAGTGTTTTTAATAACACAATAATTCAACAAAATCTAATGTGTAACTCGATCAGTGGTAATATATTTTTATCTGGGCTCCGATATAGTCGGATATGTTATCCAGATAATAAAATGTGCTGTGTGATGGTGAAATTAACTTAATATGACGTGTAATTATGCATTGTTGGGCTGTTTGTTTTGACAAGAGTTCAAAATGGATGCCGCGGGCGTAGATCAAGATAATTTGGCGGTCTTTTGTGAGTATTTTGAATAAATTTATGTACGCATTACTTTTTAAATGTTTATGGCTGTAATCTTTGTGACCTTTCCAGATTTTGGATGACGGATGATTTGCGCACATCAGATATTAAATCCGGAAATAAGTTACGTAATTCAATTGATCACTACTACATTGAAATTTTCCCCATAAATTACTGAGAATTTAAAGTTTTTTTATTGCATTTGAAAGGTTGATGAGTTTGAGTTTATTAGTCAAATTTGATAACAATGTAAATGGTGTTACCATAAAATAGTAAGATACTTATATTGGCGTTAAATTGGTCCATCACGTAGAACAAAAATTATTTGATATAAAACTCGTGTATATCCACCGTTCCATTGTATATACATTGTATATATGTATATACATAGGGCAAAAGCCTGGACGACGATCATTGCTCATTGTTAAAAACCGCTTCTTCTCCTTCTTCTTCCTATTATTTTTTCATCCTCTTTTTTTGCGAACGAAAAAAATTACAAGCAAAAGAAAACAGAATAAAAACAAAGTAGTTGAACGAGATAAAAAGAACATGGCGAAGAGGATGAGATAATAAGCGAATAGGTATGAAGAGAAGGAGGAGAATTTTTCTTTCTTTTAATGTATCTTTAGTGTTAAAATAAAAAAATATATATAAAGAACAAATACGAGTAAGTGTCGATGTAATCATGAGCGATGTTGCAGACGCTATCAGAATTATCAAAAACTAGTGGAGACACTCTCTGTGAGAATGATACAGTTCCTTTGAAGAAACTGTCCATTTTAAAATCTGACAAAAAATTATCTAGGCAGTCTTCTCTTTGAGCAGTGCTCATTCTTTGGCTGGATGAATAATGGAAACAAATCCACACGTTGTTGGTGACACCAGTTGCTACAAAAAAGGACTTTGTGTTAGACAAGTGTGTTTAAGGAAGCCTAATTAATAAAAAAACAAACATTTTTGAGTTCAAGCAACTGACAAGAATTTTGAGTTTCCCTTAGGAAGATAGAGTCATTATTATGCTGTACTCCTTTGACATATGTGTGATGTTTATTAATGCTGGCTTGATGTAAAAAAATGAAACAGGATTCCTAGTGCAAAATAAACATACGATTTTTAATGAGAAAACGAGTTTTTTTGTTGCATAAACATAACGTCGCGTTAATAATTTACTGAGAAGCACTCTTGCAATCTAACTAAATTCAATAAATATTGTATGATGGCATTTACATCTTCATACTTATGTATAAATGACTTAGACTCTAAACTTTTATCTTATAACCGAATTTTATATAATTTAAATATATTTAATTATTGTATCCGATCTTGTGATATAAGGAATATTTTCAACATATCACATGTTTTATAATATATTACTGATAATTTAGGGAAACATATCGACTGTGGAAATGAAAAAGAATGCAACTCACAGTTTTTTCAAAATACCGTTTTTGGATAATTATAATGCATGTCTGCAAATTAATACACGGTCTATGAAAAGGATGTAATCTTAAATGCCGAATTAGTTTCTATATTTAACTCTTAAGTTTGTAAAAACGATGGCATATTAAATTTGCGACCAGGTAAAACGACTTCCATCTCATTAATTTTATTGCTTTTTTTTAAAATACCATATTGTATTAAAATTGGATTGGGTAAAAAATACCAGTTTTAGTCTTCGCGCACTTAAGCCCTAGCGCGTTTTTTTGGTGCAAAATAAATATACTTAAGATCGGGTCTTAAATTCTGGAAAACACGGTACATATATCGTTTTTCCATCAGTTGTATTTCCATATATTTCCCGTGTCCTGTGGTGATTTTTTGTTGTGGAAAGTGCACCGCCACTCCAATAGTTTGAAAATCGCCGCTTTAGATGCATATATGGAGATAACTTCGCCGTATCACTTAGAAATAATTTTATTATTCATTATATAACTGCTATTTATTTAATGTCACAATAGATAATTATTTTCCCATCGTATTCAACATCAACGCTATGACGGGGACAGCACCCGCCAGTTCAAAGCGATTCACTGATAACGCGCGGCTTATCAAATTTAAATTCTGAATTTTGTTCAAGACGGCTTGCTCACTTTTGCTCAATGAACAAATAATTTAATACGAAAAATGTGTTAATTTGTCATTCTTTGCTTAACTTGAAATAAATATCTATTGAATATAATATTCACACGAATTTGCCATATTTATCGTTTGCATAAATCATTTTGTCTGATTGGTAACGTCATAACGTGAATTATAACTTTCTGTTCTGAGCAACTGAAATTCGTAGAAGTGAAGCTATTTATTATGACCGAGTTTTAAGCTCGCATATAGCTGAGGTTACGGATTCTGATCTCGTAGTTGCATCTAAAATAAGAAACTTTAAATGCAGTAAAGCAGAGTCTCGATATAGCGGACAAAATATCCGTAAAGAAGTGAAAGTACAAACATTGGAAAATTGTTGAAAGAATTTGTTTGATGACCAAGATGCAGACATAGATTTAGAAGCATTTATTTAGGACAATGCATAGAAGAATACTTAAGTTGCTAGAAGTAGACGAATTTGAGCCTGGGTGTCATCACATTATTGAAAGTAAAATAACAGACGAAGTTGTGATCTTGGAAAATTAGGATGGAAGTGAAGAAAGCGATTAAGAAGAAACAGTAAGTCCAACAAAAAAATATCAGTAAAAATATCGCATCTCAACCGTAAAATGTCGTTTATTGACTATTCGTGAGATAACGAAAATCAATTTTATTTATGTATATAGAGTTTAGTATAAAAGAACAGCAGACTTCAAAAGTGCAAACAAAACTTGGTACCTTTCTTCATATTTTCAGGCCTCGTATTGACCCGTATTTTCTCAATAAAAAAATGCCTCCGGAAAACCTAATTTTATATAATGGACACCCTCTCATCCCCATCCGTTACTCTACTGTACTGGGTAACTGATGTGTTGAGCATTGTATCAATTCTTGTGAAGAATACTCTATCAAGGCACGTCTTCATATTGTGGAGTATTCAAAACGGGCATGGTTCAAATGCAACGCATTTATTAAATTAGGTACCGAAATGTTTATGAAAAATGTCTTCCAATTATTCGAATAATATTTGACAAGTAAAGGTTACGCAAGCAAGATGATTATTGTTATTATGTTCGTATTAGAGAATTTCAGTTTCACCATATTGCCGTGAGAAGTAGTCGAACAATAACATCGAAAATAAAGAAAAATGACGAAAATTTTTTACGTAGTTTATGAATTCATTCATTTTTATCATTAGACTTTATAATTATTTTATAAATTAAAACGTGAATTTCGGTATTTGTGCGCGACAATTTTTGTACTCACATTTTTTGTATGAAAAGTATTTTAAACTAGGAGTATTTAAATTGGTCAAATCAACGGGAAAAAACATTTTTACAACTAATACTGGCAATTAATTCATTACTAAAATATCTTCAAGTATTTACTATCGAATTTATCCATATAGAATCGAAAAATGATGTATGTGTGTAGATATACACTCTGAAAGTGGAGTATATTGATCCCCGCAATGTGAAGACGTCTTGACAGAATTGTTTGTCAGATAATTGCTCAACTCGATGGGCATCCAGTCCTGCATTTTTGGATTTAAAAATCCGACAGATGGGGAATCGAACCCGCATTCCGGATCGTTAGGTGCACACGCTACCGACTGCACTACAGGGTAGACTAGGCTAAACTAATTAAAAAACTAAAATTCAGAACGTCAAAAATGTTAAATGCACGAGCTTTAGAATCTAAGCCAGGACTGCATCATTTTGTGTAGCCGCAGTCATAATCTCATAATACATAGAGTAGTGGAAAAGCCGTACAATGACTTTTTAACCAAAGACATCGAATAAAAGCTTTTCAAAATATGAAAATATGTAAAAACAATATAATACATATTCTACAGATAATGACAGAATACCCATAACTAAAATAACGTACATAAGAATCATTTGCCGGAATTACAATCTCAGTTTTTTTAAACA
>JAGVSQ010004680.1:0-18931 GCA_022683975.1 Rhyacophila evoluta | reverse complement strand
ATCCTAGCTTGGGGACTCCGAAACAAACTCACTTTTGCGCCGCACAAAACAGAAGAAAATAAATAATTATAATAAATAAAATGCTTTGAGTAATCCTAATATTTGAAGGTTAAAAGTCATCATTTTGCATAATTGTAAGCATATAGAACAATACCGTTCTGTTCTATGTTCCATAAACCTGCGTCTGCTAAAATTGGGCTCACACTTTTTCACACGGTGACCGTTATTTTCGCACGGTTAAATAATATCCGCCATTCTCGCAAAAAAAGCATTTCGTAAATCGCCATCGTACTTCGGCGCATTTGATTTCCCGGGAAATGAAAAAAAATCGCGGTCTACCTACTGTGCCCAGCTGACCGTTCTTAATTCGACAGATCAATTATTAATTTAAAAATCGATTATCCGCATTAATTCTTCACCCGGAAAACAAATCGCATCAATACGAAGATTCGATTATAATTGCGAGGTGTTTAGCGAAACTGTAAAACGCGATGAATATTTGACCTTTTAGAGTGACCTGTTGCTACTGTTGTTACACGTAGATATTAATAATAGTAAGCGAGAAGAGTTTCTTTCAAGAAACGTGACCACTTTGATAGTAAATTTCACTCTTGACCTGAGAAACAGATTTTTTAACTGAAATTTCGCACTGGAATTTGTTTATGAGATAAAAATTCGAGCAATACAGGAAGAGTTATGATAAAAGCTTCGAAATTATAAAAATAGCATTGTTATTTTGATATTTTATCATGTGAATGTGTCCTTATCACAGCTTTGGATGTCAATCTCTTTGACCTGGATTTTATGATAAATACATCATTATCGACCGTATTCGGTTCATGTGTGGAATATATTCCTACCCCGCTAGAATTATCTATCATCCGCCAATAGTTTTATCTCCCATTATGTCAGTTTTACAAGACCCCAATATCCCACTGTTCGAATTTAGATGCACAAAATGATGTAGGTTCTCTCGAGGAGTATTAATATCCAAGAAACATTACAAATATATAATAGCTACTTATATTATCTTATTGGTAACTGCGATGTGAACGTGCGCGTTCGGTGCTAGATGGTGTGAATCAAATCCTACAGTTACATAAGATTTTTACGAAAGGACGAAAAAGTAATTGTCCGACTACCAATTCTTGTGAAAAAACTCTCAACGTTGTGATACATATATATTTCGCACATTGGTAGCGGACATACAATATATATAGTTGAATTTGATTATGCAATTAAATACTCTCGAATTACTTTTAATGTGTTCGCCGTCATCTAAATAAAAGATGTTCTTGATAATTTGATAAGTATTCTCTCGCGAATTACTCAAGAGTATCGAAAGACGCTAGTTCAATAAATACATACGTTTAAAAAATACAAGACCGGATGCTTAGTAACTTGAGGGATTGGCAGGTAATCAATCGATCCATATGTTTCACATGCCACAAAGCGGATACAGCAAAAAAATATTTTAACAAAATATAACTTATCTAATTATGTTACATATTCAATTACAATTATTTATACGACTAGCGATAGTATTCACAGATGAATATTTAAAATCAATCAATTTTTCATCAGTTGAAATAAATGTAACCCATCATATTTAATAATAATGTGCAATGTACGTTATACATTACTAACTTATTTTTAAATATATTTAATAATTATTAATAATGCTTATTTCAAATAATCTACCGTAATGCTTAAAAATATTTTATTGGTTGCGAAAATAAATTAGTAATTTTAAACAGAACTCTCCTTTTTGACAATGGTATGACAATGCAGACTCAGGTAATTCGCCACTTTCATAGTATAATAATGTAATTGATCATAAGTCTGTTTCTAATGTATCAAACTTATATCATAGACAATTAAATATACAGTTTTAATAAATCACTATAAAATTTACTTCAAAAAACACCGTTCTAATTCTTTTGTGTATGCTTGTAACATACATTAAAATATGATTTTATGAAAAATATGAATTTTCTATTTTTTTATTATGGCTACTAGTTTCATTCTATCATTCTATTTCTTTTTCTATTCTATAGTGATACATGCAAATTAATTAACATTTATAATAGATTATGTACGTGACTCATAGTAATAAATAATTTATTTATTTTTAAATCTTTATTCTAATTAAATCTAAATATATTTTTGTATTATTATTTTCAATTCGACAGCTAGATGATTCTTTAATAGCCACGGCAAATTAACACTTGTACCAGATATTAACCGCAACAGATTTTAATGGCACTTTTTTCGACATCCGGTGTTCCTCCTTGTTTTTGTGTCTCAAATCCGGAGAAAAATAAAAACTCAAAAGTAGTTTGGTACGGTACTCAGTCGTACTAATAGCCTTATTAATCTTACAACTGTCGTAAACTTCCATTTACTTGTTATACTTTCAATTCTACAAATCCAATTCGTATGCCCAACCTTTCCAATAGATTAATTTGCAAAGCTACTCAATATGAACCACATAAATCTATCAAGCATGTATACTTCTAGGGTCTAGATGACATACTTTATCAACTATAGTATGTATAATAGATGAAAAACGGGTGTAATTAAATGTATGGAATTCAAAATGTTCTTTAAAAATGCATGCACAATAATTACACTGTAGATTACATAATTATTCGTCTCAACTATGTATGGTGTTCGAAATATCTATTTACAAAACGGATTAAAAAGTCATATTTTCATAAAGATTAGTGACCAACTAATTGCTCCATTCATTGATCAATTTATTGCCTAATCCCGCATTTTTTTATTCGTTTGCGGGATCATAATTCACAACCTAAATTACTAAAATACGTGCTTACCTACTCCGTCACCGAAGAATCTAAATTAATTTATAGAATTATAATTAAATTAAGTCATAGCACAATACTTATATTTAGTATTTCCTATCTAATTTTATAAAAATAGCATTTTTTGCAACGGTTTCAATTAACAATATTATTCTTTGCGAAGACTTGAATGATTTTTTAAAATGTAAAGATCGGGCATCCAGTTCTAGGGTTAATTTTATGACCTCTGTTGCTGCGCTTTTTAACAAACGCAAACGTTTCAACAAATCAAATCGGCCATCGAGGTGATCAATTTTTATAGGAATAAAACCCGGTGGAGAATAAGTTTTTTGTTTTTCTCTTCCAATTAAATACTCCATGGATTCATGTCTAGCGGCGTACAATTAATTTGACAAATCACTGGTCTTTTCTGTTTCGGATTTGATTGCGGTTCATAATACGGAAACGACGAGAGCAAAATAAACTTGGCAATTCTGCAATTAACTGTTGAAAAGTGCTTCGAGCTTCGTCCACTCTATATTATGTAGTCGGTAGATACCACTAGCGTCGCAGACTCGCAACTGGCAATATACCCAGATCATTCTCCTCAGTGCACTTTTGCGGTTCGCTGTAAGGATAGAAGCGTGACTATGCTTTTGTATTCAGAGCTGATCAACCATTCATTACGTTGCGCTGTAAATTAATCATCCTTGTATAAATAATCGACACGCAAAATTGTGCTTATTTCTATTTAAATCTCTTAGTTAATTATAAATATTTGATAATACAACTCTTCCATTGCTGGCAACGCACCTGTCAATGCTATACAGAAATACTAGCTGTATTCAGCAGTAGTGCGTTTCTTTAACTTATTTATTTTTTATACTTAGTACCATTTTTTTTTCTTTAATGTCCATTAGCGTTGTGTCGATATACACATGGCGCCTGAAAATAATAAACCCACAGTATTGTTATTTGTTATAAACTTTCAATCCTTATATAAAACAGTTAAATTGAGTTAATTTAACTATTTGAGTTAATTTTACCAAATATAATATTCGGAAGTAAAAAAAATACTCAACTGTTTCATAGAAAAGACATGTTAAACATAATTATATTCTTCATGTTTTATTTGGGGACAGAATTCAGCTCCTAATCCTCTGGTAAGCGATGGCTATTTTAGATGAAAATATAAAGTTCAGTGTCCGTGGTAGTGTTTGAGGTTTGCGTGCTCTTTTCTCTACAATCTTACCCTTTTTGAAAAAATGCTCTCGCTTCCAATCCACTCGGAGTACACGTATAATGGGATAAACCATGAATTATTAAAACTGATGGTCAGAAAACGTTTTGTTCAGTGTTAATGGTAGTATCAACTATTATGAGTCTACAATATAACCAAATCAGAAGTCGAGTTTATAAGCGCGTCCGCTACGATACCGAAGCTAAAGAGTTCAAATCCTGTAATTACATAACAGTTTTAAAAAATCCACGCAATCCTGTGTTACTGTCGATTTTCGCATTCAAATCACACAATTATCTGGAATGTCAACTGAATATTTCTGAAAATTATTTCGGAAATTATTCGAAGCTCTTAAATGTTAATGCAAATTTTCCGCTACTATATAAAAACTTAGCCACCGCTTTTAGTGAGTTATTCTAGACTAAAAGTTGATAATGCTAGCCTGATGTACAAAGACTTAAAAAATAGCTTTACTTCATATTTTAACAGCTAGGTGTGAATAAATTAATAACGTCAAAACTGCACGAATCTAGCAAAGTTTGCAAAGCTTTTTATGGATCATTCAACTGTTAATTGAAATTAGTTTACCATAAATCACAAAATTACGCTCAGCATCTTTCTTCAGTCACGATCTTAACAAAAACGTTCATTCTTATATCCGTATAAATATAAATTAATTAACAAATTTAATTGCTATTTCTTGTCGAAACGAACTGTATTGTAATTATTTTGTACCTCACAATCTAATTATATCTACAATAAAATGAATATTCAACATTTCTGCGAGTGAAACAAGCATAATTATGACATTAACATGATGCTATATCATAAATATTTCAAAAGAATGCACGCAAGACAACTATTGTAACGCCCGATTCTTAGCATAATTTTCTTTCATCTTTGCGATATCATATCAAATTATTTTTAGTTAGACTAGTACTCTAAATAAATGTTACTAATATTTTATGAGACTTAGAGTCTCCTCGGTAGCGTAGTTGGTAGCGTGCGTGCCTAGCGGTCCGGGGAATGCGGGTTCGAACCTCCATCTGCCGAATTTTAAAAAAACCCGAAAAATGCAGGACCGGACGCCCATTGGGTTGGGAAATTGTCTGACAAACAGTTCTCGTGAAAAATAATCTGTCAAGACGTCTTCACATTGCGGAGATCTATATACTCCCCTTTCGGAGTGGATATCTTCACACTGTGTAGATCCATATGATCCAAGTAGGAAGCGAACATGGTTTTGAAAAATATTTTTTATATAAGAATCTATTTAACATATTTTTATTTTACATGTTGAAAACAATACTAATTATAGGTTTAAAGCTTTCACAGTATGACATACAATAATATAATGAAACATACAACGTTCTTGAGCACGACGTCCGGGGCTTTGTCTTAGATTCTGTCATTGGCCGTTTTTATTTGCCTCTATCCAGTCAGGTCATTTTCTAATTAAACTCTTCAAACAAATAACAGTTGTCAAATAAATTCTAATCGGCAAATAAAATACTTCTGCCTCTCTTCCTACATCTTATTGGAATACTAGGCTATACTTTCTTCCCTAGGTCAGCAATACGATTCAGATTTTGAAACCAACTTAGTCTCCAAATCTTGATTTACTGATCTACATCCCACGTAGTCTCAGTTGACATACGAAAGTATGAAAGAAATTATATTCAATTGCTTAGTCCAGGAGGCATTCATTATTCATTGGCTTTACAACTTTCTTGAAATTTATATTTTTAACTCTGAAGCAGAAAGACTACTGAGTTCAAAAGTAATATAATCTACGTGATATAACTCAGTGCTCCGCAACCCCTGTGTCGATGAAATGATGTTGGGTGTGCTGTGGCTCATTTCTACAATATTGGAAATACCGCCATAGCAACGGCATTTTCTTCCCTTTTTACTTGTAGTGCGCCGCGAAATTTTGAAAAAAAATGTGAAGTGTGCCGTAAAAAATAAAATGTTACAGAGCACTGGTATAACTTACCATATCAATCAATATTTTACGTTTCACTTATATATTCAATGATTCTTTTTACCTAACAAAATAATAGTAATAATTTTCAAGTAAAAATCCTGTTTTAAATTATTTAAAACTGGTAAACTTCCATATGTGAAAAATATAAATTAAAAATCCTGCATAAAATATTAGTATTTTATTTTACCTTATACTGCTATAATTATTAGCCGGAAGCATATTTCCTTACATAAACATAATCGTATATATAAATCAATAAAGATAAACTAAACGATCATATTTAATACATGTAGTATCGTATCAGTAGTTTATTTTTTTATTGAAAGGTAATTAAATTTTGTATTGTGCAGATTTATTTTTTATTATTTTAAGTGAATTTTTACAATTTCTATGCGATGTTCAATTGTGTACCTGTCCTCAATTCAACCTCAATTTTTACTTATAAATTAAAATATTTACTCTTCGTTTGCCGTAAAAAAATGTGGCACCCTTATAAAGAAAAATTTTGGTTTTTTTATCTGATTATGTGATTACATCTTCCTCATCTTGGTTTCAATAAATTCATCAAGAACAACTATCTACCAATCCTAATAAATATAAACCTGTCTTTATCTATGTATATTGAACAGTTTCATTGTCAATCTGTTTATTGCCTGCCTTAGCGACGAACTACTTATGTCATACAAAGACATTTCGTCTTTCACAATTAAGAATGATATGAACTCATTCTTGTACTCTCAATTTACATAACAATATAAGAGCTTCATTCTTCATGTGTCATTTCGACTTTCTGCCCGGTAATTATGTTATTTTTTTCCAGTCATCTAAAAATATTTAATTTAGGCAACTAAAAAGATTATCAGTGTAAATACTTTTACGTCAAATGTTATTTACCATAATGAACCTCTGACGGCTAACATAATCGATTTATATTCTGCCATCGAAGATTGATTCTCATATAAAAACCAACAATTTATTCAGTCTTGGTAATGAAGGTACATTCTTAAGAAGCATTTTATTCTCTTTTCTCATCCCACTGCTGTAGGAAGCTACGCAAGACATCGTGTTATATTTTGACTATCCATTATATCAGTTGTCACAAAGCTTTATATTATATATAAGTATCGCATAGATTGAGAAATAATGCAGTTTTTTAATACGGTCACATTTTTAACAGCGTTTATTTCTATTGTATAATACATAGGTCGCATACGTACGGCCTGATAATGACAACCTGGTTGGCAAACAACGATCATTTTTACAGACTATAATCGTAATTATGTATTGTATTCAATTGATTCAATTTTATCCATATAAAACACTTGCTAAAGTGCCGTCAAGATTAATTAACTATATCAAAACAACGGTACAGGAGATGAAATCTGCGTGTGAAATGTAAAATATGTATAGTTATTATTATTTACAACGGAAAATAGTGTCATTTTTATAGACCTATATTGTGACGTTGATTTCAAAATCTTGCGATAATTCGTACGTTGCGAGTTTAACCTATTTTACTTATAAACAGTACTTATTTTAAATGAATATTTGTTAAATTAATAATAAAGAAGATCATCCATCGATATTATATGTAAATACAACAAAATGTAAATTAAAAACTTAAATAAGAAATAAATCGTGATACATCTTAATGTTCATGGACAACCGTGACAACAAAGTTCAGTGAAACGACTCAGTAACACGCCTTCTTAATTGCTCAGTTTACAATTAAATCACATGGTATTCATACAGAAGCTTTATTTAACTTTTATATCATTATAATCAGTAATAAAAAACATACTCAAAACGTCATCAGTTTTTAACTAGGGGTATGATATTTGTACAAAAATTATAAAATTCAAATATCTTTGTGTTAGAAATATTTGAGGAACACACTTACTAACAAATAATTGTGTTATCTAAAGATCAACGGCTAAAAAGATGCATTAGTAATATAGGAGTGCTTCCAAATAATGATCTGTATCATTTGACTAAATTATCACTATATATTTTAATTGCTTCAATTTCGTTTTGTAAACTTGTATCCTTCATTCAATCTATCACTTCAATATCAAGAAAATTGGTTTGATGTTCGTCGTGATATCTAGAAGTACATACTTATATTATTATAAAAGTAAATATCTAGAAGTACATACTTTTTAAGTCACTATAATATGAAAGAAAAATACTAAAAAATGTGATATATTTGTAACTTGTATTGCATATCACACACTTCACTCGACTTAAAAAATATAGCGCTCACTTTTTGCCGCTACAAAAACCCGATAGTGACAATTTTTGATTACTTGGAATTCTTACATTTTTTCTGTAAACGTTGAATGTATTTAAAGAAAAAACTATTTAGTGTTATAATTATGTCTTTTATCGATCGTGATAGGTTTTGAATAATGAGCTTGCGTGCGTCGATGTCTTTGAATATCGAACATGGAAGCTCCTAAGCTTTCATAGTAAAACTGCTACATCATTAGCTATTATCAAATGTGACGTCAGTTTTGCCTTTTACATTGGGTAATTGATTTCTTCTTCATAATAGGCACGAATAAAGGGCTTACATCTTCCCGGTCATTAATACACTAGTTTTTTGTGCTTTACATAATATAGCGAAGCTGATAAAAATGCATCATATTTAATAATATCATCTATTGAACACTTTAATGATAATTTACAAATATTTTTTAACGTTCAGTAATTTTTCATATAATAATAAACGAGATGTACGGCATATCATCGACCAGATGCTATTTATTTCTTATTATTATTATAGTATTACAGATATGCAAGGCACGCGAATCATTTTATTTTGTAGAAAGAATACCATTCTTATACAAATTCACTATACAAATTGTTATGTTTCAACAAAGCTATTTTTATAATATTTTTTTGAATTCAAAGGAACGATTGCAATACTTTTAATTCACCTTTAATGAATTTAATTGTTGAATTCTTCGAATAAATTAATATGTACAATAAGTTATATAGCACCCGTGTTATGTTTTTTTTTTTTTATAAATTTTATATTTATAAGTTCATATTAATGCTTCTTAGAAAATTATAATTAGTTATATTCAATTACTATTGTATATCAAATCTTTATACTACGGTGTTGACAATTGTGTCACAATCGATATAACTACATAGAAAATATTACATCTATTAAATTCTTGTCGTTTATTCCTCATATAAAAATGGTTTTAAATACGTCGAGTTAAATAGATAGCTAACCAACCTATGATGTGATGATGAATTTAGGGGTGTAACCCGATGAGATTAATCTTCTTTGTTTATTTAATTTTTATATTTTATTTGATACTCCTCTTGTCCGCCCACTCAAGACATGTAACTTTTAAATTAAAAAATGAATTCAAGGTTACTTTCATCCATTCATAAAAAAGATATTCAAAAATTTGTAGCAGCATTTATACATTAACTTTTGAGGACTTTGAACGTGATGGAAGAAAATGGGTAACTTAAATTAGGAATATCGACTTATATGAAAGTATAAAAAAAATATAAAAACGTGTTATAGAAATCAATGTTTGGGATAAATTGACATAGGCGATATCAGCAGATCGTAAATTTTAACCGTCTCAATCTAGATTTCATGTACTTGAAATAAAACACTATCATTCGTGTTGTTATATTTATCTTAGGAACTCAAAAGTTATATCTTATAGATCGGATGGACCGTATTTATTATAATTACCAGGTCGAAGCCGGCGCTAGAGACGACAAGACGTCATTATGAGGCACTTATTTTTCTGTCAGCTTCCTTGTTTCTTAGGAATCATTGTGACCTTTCCTGAGTAAGAAATCGCTTGTAATGCTAAGCTAAAAACACTACATACACTGCAATATGGATAAAGTTTTCCATTATATGTAATGGATGTAATGAATTCTTCTTAGAAAAAAATTCATATTACTGACACAACGCAACACTTCGACGTGGCACGATAAATACGATCACAAAGCTGTCCTAGTAATGCCTGTTTAGAGATACAACACCTAAGTTCATGCAGGAATTAACAATTTATAAAATAAATACATCGTTCTTATCTTATTGTCTAAAAGGGACTTTAAACCCCCCTCCCACTTTTATTTTATGATTTTTTGCAATAGGGTCTGAGTCATATTATTTAATTCATCAGTAAAGACTCATAATTATTTAGTAGTAACAGTATTACGTTTTGCAATGCATTTCTACAATTATGAATAAACGCATTTAGATTTTTATGCATATTAAATATGTTTATATTTAATTAATCATTTCATACCAAAGTTATTATTTACAATGGATAATAACTTACTATATAATTAATATTTTCGACTGATGGTGCTTGATGGAAATTGATTTTAAATTCTGAATTATTTAAAACTATATTTTTAATTAATACGATCGTCTAATTTATTCGTCCAATATTTGCAAATAATTGTTTATTTGCTATGACCATTCCTAACCAAGTTTTACGTAAATTTCTAGATGAAAACATATTAAGACTGTGATAGTATTCGATCTTTCAAAAGTATTTTGAATAGATACATATGGCTTTAAAACATGATGCTGGCCACTTGCTTAAAACATTCGTATGATAAATTCCCGTAATAATACCTGGATTCTATCTTTTGTTAAGACTTGATAATTAAACAGGGTTAAAATATTTAATACAAGACTTAAACGGCTTAAAAATAATGTAAATTTTGACCAATTATTAAAGTTATCAATATTCTACAACCACCCTCAAGTTGATTAATCAATTCCTAAAATGTTCTATTATGAAACATTATCGTATATGAATAATTCAACAAGGCACAGCACTCAATCTAAAGTGGTCGTAAAATTTTAAACCTACCCCTCCACGTAATAAAGATGGCAATGAGGTGTAATGAAAAGCCAGTAATGTGTAATTGAGCGCAGCAAGCAAAGCTAATAATAAGTTACGGCTTTATCAAGATTACGGTACGCGAGCTGATAATGCATGTCTGTTTTTATACGATATTGTATGTATAATATATTTTAAGTCCCATAATTATCGTAATAAATTATACAGAGTTGGATATCCTGTGGTTCGGTCGATTTGAGAATATGTTTCTTGTCGATAACTAGCAATATCCACGTACTGAATTATTGAATATGTAAATCACCACATCCGCCTCCAAAACGGATCTCGCCAACCACCATAGTTTTTGTAACTTATTTAAATTGAATTATATTCAACAATACTTTTCAAACTTAAAATTTAACAAAATCTCTAAATATCTATTTATGGAGACGTCACATAAAAATATATAATATTTTCGGTAGGAAGTTTTCATACATTTATTATTCCACTATTATCTAATAAAAGATGTCATCGCAGAAATTTTATTATCTTGCAATAAAGATATATATATTTTTTGTACGTCTCTTCAGTTAACACTCGTATTATCTGACACAATAATAACATTCGTGCTTGTAAATCGCACAAAATTGTATCTGTCTATACTCATCTACCCAAGTTCTACTATAATGTGTATAATACGCACGTGTGTGACTAATAATTCCAGCGATAGGAAACAACTGATCATATAAAATCATATGTAGAAACCCGTCATCAGCGTGTGGAGGTTTTAGTAAACCATAACGAAGCGAAAAATCGTATTTTATTCAATCAGTTACGAATTTTTACGAAAAAAAATAATACCGATTTATTTGTATAGTACTCTTGTTCTTTCGTTATTACGTCAAGTTTTTTCATATCGTACTTTAGCACAGCTTTACTACCATACAATTTTACAAAAGAATTATGCACGAAGAAGTATTCACATATACCACTTGTGTACGAATACTTGGGGTAATGTTTCTTAGTAATTTTCAACCATGATAATGTCTAACTAAATCTATGGTATGGTCAGTGTATGTAATTTTTGATTTGCTTGCTTACGTAATGCTTTTCTTTCGCTATCATAAATTTCATCTCATTGACTACCATAATGTCGTGATGCAGGAATCGGAAACATTCCTGAACCAGGACGAAATACTCCTCAATCTTCTAATATGAATCAGCACTATTGACGAAGTATACACCGAACATTTTTTCTTTTTACTATCAATATATGTATATACCAAGGAAAGCACTTCCTGTAAAAGTCTCATTACCATTAAAATAGTAAAATTAAAATATTTTGATTAAAACATACAAAGTATTTGTCAGGATTTACATATTAAAAATAGTGTTTTCCAATTTTCACAATATAATTTCCAATAAAAAACAAAATATTATCAGACAAAAAATAAATAAATACTAACATACCAACATTTCTATTTTGATATTGATTACAATGACGAAATACTTGCGAGAATGCGTTGTTGAAATAAGAAATGAATTTTATCTTTTAGGCAAATAGACAATAATAATTTTATCCATTTCTGTCATCATTGCATAAAAATGCTAGAAGATAATTATTTTTTTTACAATGATTTCAATAAACATATCTTCACACTTAATATTTGATGAGGTTTTAATGCACGCCATAACTGTTTTTTGAATAGTACAACTATTAAGCAAAACTTGTTTGTTTATTGTATAATTAATATTGAATATGCATCGTATAATGATTTCAATGTCAGGGATTGTGAACAAATCAATAGTGATCGACTAGTGAAACGTGAAGCAATTTTGATCGCTCGCGGCTTAGCTTTTATACGTAAGATGCATTTAGATTGTTCTTACCCTCTTATAGGTACATAATAATCTACTACAAGTGCTTGTTGGCAGATATAAAAACACAAACTTTTTGTCAATATGTAAATTACAATTATTTTTTTTACATAGATCATTTTCTACAGACCTATTTTTTAGTTTTACTATTAGTTTTTAACAATATATTACAATCTTTTTCACTTTATCGCTATGTTTTTATTTATCATCTTATGGTAAGATTATCAATGGTAACTTTTTAACGTTTTTATATCTTTTGGGATTCTGAAATTAATATGATTAGGTTAGGTAAATATGCACCTTTTGCAGGAGTCACACAAAGATTTTCAAAGAGTAAAATTAAATAAAAAACAGTTTTAAGATTAGATTGTATAAAAATGGGAAATATTGTCATAAAAATCGTGATAATTTGATGGCAGAGTGGTTTTTAAATCCTGAAGGTCTTTTCTGGTTTTAATTTTAAAATGGTCGGAGTGCAGATTAAGTAACTGTGCAATCTCTTTTGTAGTAATAAGTGTATTACGTTTAGATTTATACATTACTCTATCATCTTATATTTATCGAATATAAGTATGTTTATGTGTTGTCAAATTTATGAAATCATCGTTGAAACATCGTAAATGTTCTTATTGCTTAGGAATTGCGTTTTAAATTTGTCATAATGTAAAATCATGATCCACACTAGTTCGATTGAGGTAGCAAGTTTTCGTTTTCTTCTCAGTTATTTGAAAGGTTTGTTAGGTTCAAAATAAGCGTAAAAAAATTATTAATTGATTCTGAAAATATAGATATTTTTATATGACTTTTATATTGCATCCTTACATAATTGTAATAAATACGATAGTAAGTGAAAAATTCCTTGAATGCAAAATATTAAGGAATAAATTATTTTAAGACATTGGCATAAATACAATACTTAGATTATAACAAATTATTACAATTTTAAATTAACTAAATGTTTGATTCTGAAAGTTACTGACACAATAAATAGCTAAAAAAAACATTCATTATTTCATTCATACAAATAGGCTCTTTATTTGGCTACATTACATGTAATATTGAAGCTTAATCAAACTGTGTTCAATAAAATGTACGTTAAAAAGTTTAACTGACTTACCTTCCATTGATTAAACTTATTTTCAATCATGAAAGATTTGAATTTATACTATTTTACCTACCAAAAACATAAACTGTTGTAAAACAACGCCACTCTGTGACAGTTGATGGTATGAAATTGCCAAATTAGCGGGAGTTGGCTTCTTTGCTGAATTGGTTTATCACTGCCTGAAGTTTTGCGGAATGTGTACCGGTGATTTCTCGTATTTATTTTTTTGTAAATTTTTTGCGTTGTATGTCCGATAGAAAAATTGAAGCTGAAAAAATCGGTTTTTCGACCATGAGTGAAGTTGACTCGTTTGCAGATTAAGCCATCGATGTGTATTTCTACGTTATAGAAACTTATTTTTGAGATATTTTTTAAAGAATACCACTTATAACTAAATATCAACAACGTCTTGTTTGCACTCATATGTGACCTATTGACCTAAGCACACAAAAGTGCCCTATTTGTGTAATTCAAATGTACATATATAATATATTTATCATTCATATATACATAAACACTTTTACAAATGGGCAAATAATCCTGTAGATATTTATTTTATTTTTTACGTGTTGCAAACATTACAAATTATAATTTCAGAGCATTTACAACACGACATAGTAAAATAACAATATTATAAAGGAAATAAATAAACTCATATCTAATCATACAGTAAGTGATGAGTCTCACATTATAATGTTTAAAGGACTGAAATATATCTAAAATATATTTTTTAAAAAACTACATCTTTGTAATAGTATGCATGCACCAAAAGGATAAGAAAAAATCAACTGTTTTTTTGTGCTTTCTTCTTCACAACATTCTCTCATCTTCTTCACTTCTTGACAAAGTGCTACCATTTTTTCAATCTCAACCTTACATTTATAAGGTTGGCCACCTCTAGCATAATTATATTGTGAGTGCACTGTTAGAATGATCTGATTAAACATAATTAGTATACTTAATTATGCATTTATTACTTATGTCAAGTTTTATTTATAACTTCGATAGGATATAAATTTTATTAATGTTTATAAAACTTACATGCACGTTTTCACACAAAACTATATAAAGCTCAACACGCGGAAGAGAATGTGCTTCAAAGCTTTTAAAGTTTAGAGCAAACCTGTGCTTTTATTGCAACGTCGTTATTTAAGGCTTAGCGCAAAACATGGAATACGAAATGTGAAAATAAATTTCTTTATTTAATATTTACGATGTTGTTAGAGTTGGAACATTTTGATTCGACAAAATATAAAGAGTCATCCATTTTATCGTCTGCATTTTATGAGTTTCACTTCATTTCATTCCATTTAAAATTTAAAGACTTCCTTTTTATGGAATAATCTATTTCGTAAAAATAAAACTGCAATTAACATTTAATATTACCCACCTAGGTAAAATATTTACATTAATGCCTTGTTTCAGAATTCATGAAACTCGTGCTTGAACTATTCATAAGTGATCAAGAATTGCGGTAGTTTTAGAGAAAATTCACGCTTGTTCATGTTATAATATGTATTAGATATGGCAACTAATGATTATTCAATTATTTCACATGAAATGTTTATTTTATCGCCCATGTGAAATATTAAACGCTCAAATATTAACTACAAAAAAAGTTAAATAATCTATTATTAGCCGTTGATATTATTATATTTAAGTATTGTATTGCAATATTAATATAGAAATTAATTTAAAATACTATCAAATTGTTTACAATAATTTTGCCATAGAACGAATAAGATTTTAGAATTCTTTCATCATTTTAAAGTAACTTTAAATTAATATTTCACGCTTAATTAGTATTAAATAAACTCCAAAATATTTTATAATAAAACATCGAAAACATTATGATCGTTCTGAATATGCTTAATGAAAAGCTAAATATTTTACAGCATACAGTTATGCTTGGTAGTGTAAAAAAATAAATATTTGAAATCGTTAACAATTTCGGCAAACTTTTGGACTTTTTACTGATTAAAATAATTGAAAGATTATTCAATTGCAATCAAACAATCACGTTGTGGGATATTTTTGAGTTCTTGGTGATCTATGAGTTATATGAAAAGAATAATATTTCTAAAGGTAGCCATACTCATGTCTGTAGGTATTATTTATGATTCGCCCGAGGTATAGGTTGATAAGAAGCGGCGAAGAGTCGAGCGGTAGTGAATCTGCAATCTGCCACTTGATCCATCTTCCGTATGCGCTTATCGGCATTTTCCATCAAACGTATTGGTACTCAACCAATTGTATAGAAATTTAGTTTGTACCAGTATTTTTATAAATTTTAAATTCATACTGAATCCGCTCGCATACGCCTACTGGTATTATGATAACGACTTTATGGGGAGCTCATAGACTAGAAAACAAACCAAACAATTCGACACCTTAACAGAGTGTGACTAACTAATAACTAACTAATCTACTTAATACAGAGACTCAATTTTGTTTGTCTCGTTTTTCCAATAGGCGGAATTCCGGCATTCTTCAAAAACTCCGAGTAGTATAAAAGAGTTTGTATTACCTTCTATAGGTCTATTATATTTGGGAAAGTTAAGAAATAATGGTATAGCTTAAAAAAACTCAAAACAATTGGCAGCTAATAAATAACCTAAAATCACTGCGTGATTACCATAATATTCACTCAGGAAGCGGAAGAAACCATAATACGATGATACTTCAACAATATTTGGTATTTGGCAATAATAAGTATTAATTTGAAAAAATGTTGTTTTTTTTTTAAATTACCATAAATTATTAAACTTCATTTATGAAACTTTTAAAATTGTGTGCCATCATACAAATCAACGTTTGCATAGTTTTATAAAATTCATATTTTTATTGTTCAATAAAAAAATCGGTAATTATTCAATTATTTTATTGTGTCATTAAATACTTCTTATTAAGCTCTGACTTTTTTGCATGGGTCCATTATATGAGGTTTATACACAGCCAAATGCAAAATACTGAAAAAAATACAAGTAAATATACGCCGACAAGAACAGTCTATTCTTAGCGACCAAATTACTTTCACATGTATTCCATTGGTGCTTTCCATGTATATTCGTCGATGTATACATTCTGTTTCAGTTAGCCAAACTACTAATAATGGTTCAGAACAACTGATATTAGGTACTTTGTTGCTGAATCAAAATGCATCAGCCAACCGAGGCCAGGAAATTGCGTGTTAATAATGCGATGATGTGCAATTGCAAATGCTGACGTTTCACTATGTAGCCTTTGTCCTCGGGCCATTTTGAAACATGTATTCTGAAAATCATAATAATAAATATGATGGGATCCCATGGATATATCACATGATGAATATCCAAGAGCTGAAACCGCATAAATATATTTTAAAATAAAGCCCACGGTGGTTTCTGTAAATTTAAGGAACATAATCTTTCGTAAACTTTGTAAAAATAGTTTAGTATTAATGCTTCTTGGGTTATCGTGTCCGTATGTAAATTCAATTCAGATAAATAATATGAACGATAAAAAGAGTAGGTAAATTTAATCAATTTTACTACTTCCATGCAATGTCACAATACATATTGTTGTAGATTTCTGTCAAACGTTTATACGAATAAATATCGATATCAATAATCATTATATTTATTTCTAAATACATTTTACTATCAACTTCGAATAGATGTTACCAAAAAATGAAAAAAAAATACATAAATAAAATAGATTGGTAATTAAAATAAAGAATTTATTAGTATAATCAGCTGAAATAAACAATTTTTCAATATTTTCAACACAGTATCAGTTATATAAATCAAAGATAAGGTAGCATGGTGTGGTGTGAGTTATTGTTTGAAAGACATAAAATGGTTTTGAGATAATTCAGTTTTATCGCTTGACCGTTCGTTGCATGTCCGCTTAGAAATCGTAATTATTTTGGAGATTAACTTTATCGAGTTTAGAAAGGTATGTTCTTTACCAAACTGTGCTACAATATTAAAGCTATTAAGTCAAATAAGTATTCTAAACATTATCTTTAAATCATAATCGAATAGTTATGTGAGAAATCCAACCAAACGAAAAATTAATCTCGTGTATATTATATATTCCCGATAGCGTAGTTCCTAGAAATCTGGGCAATGCGGGCTCGATTTCCCATCTGTCGGATTTTAAAAATTCGAAAATAAAGGACTGGACGCCCATTGGGCTGACAAACAATTCTCGCGAAAAATAGTTGTCAAGACGTCTTCACATTGTGGAGATCCATATATACTCCCCTTTCGGATTGGATATCTCCACACTGTTTAGATTCATATACTCCACGTCGGAAGCGAACATGGTATAATAAAATACATTATTTACTACAATAAAAAGGCTGGAGACGCTGCGGCATTAAATTTTTCACAATTGTGTGTGATAACTTAATTAACGGTAAAACGAAACTTTGGAAACGTTTACTTAATACTTTTTTGCTTTGAATATAACATTTTCACGACTATATGGTCGTCATATGAGCATAAAAAGCACCATTTATTTGTCATATGCTTCGCATACTAAGTGGGTATGGCAGAAATATACCAATATATAGATGACACGACATTGTATTTCAAAAGCAATTTTTTTGTTAAAAACAATATTATTTATTTAATTTTTCCTACTACTATATTTGAAATTTTCAATCCTTCAAATGAAATGCAATTTGCGATCTATGTCAATCAGTTATACATACTATAGTTGTTGTGCACATTGTACGTATGTTTATAATAATTATAAACATACGTTTTTTTAAATAATTTTTTTGAAGTTTTTAATTTAAAATTATACAATTTTAGCATCATCACCTGACAATATTAATTAACTACGAATGTCATCGTTATTGTATATGCCATTTATAGTAATTGATAGTATTGTGAATACTGCCACAGTAACATTATGAGTTTAATGATATTATTTTAATCCTTTGAAATAGTATTTTAATTTATTTACAACTAGCTGATCAGTACCCGGCGTTGCACGGGTCCCTTTTTGTTTCGAACTTGGGGATATATCAACCCAGGATTTAGTATCCACCTAGAAAAGTATATTAACCTAGATTTACATACTATATAG
>JAGVSQ010004679.1:7725-18932 GCA_022683975.1 Rhyacophila evoluta | reverse complement strand
TTCAGAATTTAAAATCAATTTCCATCAAGCACCATCAGTCGAAAATATTGATTATGCTTTTTACTTAGCAGTCGAAGTTTTAATATCAATCAAAATTGTTTTTGTGTAAGAATTTATTTTCTATTTGCATAATATGGAGACCTTATTGCAGTTAAATTTTGGAACATGCCTAGATAGTCATTTTTGTATTAAAGATAGTCATTTATTTTTTGTACATAAAATAGCGTGCAATGAGCTCATAAGAGGGGTATAATTAGAATAAATCATCATAAAATCTATCAAATCATGTAATCATTCAGACATATTATAATGAAAATAATATATTGTATTTAAATTAATCTATCTAAGAATTTTTTATCGAAGAACTCATTATGATAATACAGATATCTCTTGATTTAACAGAGTAAATGGTAATGTAGATTCTTGATAATGTAAATTTGGCATGTCATTTAGGAAGCGTATAAATTTTTTTTTTGTAAAAAAATCAAATAATTAAGTAAAATTGATATTGAATACGTAATGATGACGATGAAAAAATTATATTATGTCCATAATATATTTACCTAACATTGTTATACTTTTTACATATCACTCTCTTAGTGGAGCATATGGATACTACATGGTGCCTTTAAAAATCCTTGCCAATATTGTCGCATACTTCCAGGTCATGCCAGCATTCCGTAGTCTAGCTAAATAAATCCTTCATACAGCATTTGTTTACGTTGACAAAATTCGGTTGGCTTGAAATAGATAAATTATAATCTCTTTAAGTGTCTACAGGATGTTAATGTAAATTGATTGAAACTGATGAGTGAAAATGATTTTATAATATAATTGTTTTTTGTAATATTTTTATAATATAATTATAATATTTTTTTAAATTTATGATTTTTTTAACATTCAAAATTAATGAATATTGAAAAAGTCTAATTATTTAATTATTTTTATTAATTTATGTAGGAGATTGTCTATTTTTGACTAAAAGTAATTCTATGCCCAGGGATCAATTGTCTTTCGGGAACATGCCTGATATATAACTCAAGGTCACCGGATATACACAAAAAGTAGAAATACGTATATTTTTATCCAATTTAACTTTTATCATATTTAAAAAAAATGTATTCACAAAAAAACGCCGTCCTGAAAAATGTTATCTTTTGACTTATGTCGTTGTTCACCCCGGCCATAGAATTACTGTCAAATTTTTTTGTTAAGCAAGATATACCTGTAATTAATCATTGTTTTTATTTATTTTATAGGAATATAAAGCATTTCTAGAGCAAAGACTAATTATAGTAGAAGAGCAAAGGAAGGTCTTGCAAGAAATCCGAGAAGCTAAAATGTTACGAACTGCTAATGCTACTGAAGCATAAAATCATATGTTTGGATTATATTGTATAGTAATAGATTAAAATATAAATTTTTGTGATGTATTATTTGGTGTTTGAATTATTTATTTTTTGTCTTTTATCATGCTAATAGTTCGGAAATTTGCTGCATCAAGCCCTGCCAAAGGAAAGTAGTTATTTTATAGAATCCTAGTTCCTGTAATATTCCAGTATATTTTCAAGTCACCGAAGTCGAAATCGTTCCTCAATCTATTTTGTTCCCTTCCACTAAATGTGAGGTACTTGGTCACACACAGATGAAGCGCTATAGAAGTCTTAATAACATTTTCTTTTATTAAGATTCTTAATATTCTGAATAACTAGTATAGCCATAGAATATTTAATGCAATAATGTCTAAAAAAATTACTAGTATAAATATTGTATTTGCTATAAGTTGAAAATGTCTTAATGACAAAACCAGTTTAAATTGAATATGAAACTTGTTATAATCATTTCATAAAAGGTTTTGGGTTTATAATCATTTTCCATCGAATGCCAACGCTCACTAAAATACATGTTTTATCATAAAAAAAAATGGCTAAAATGTATAAATTATTCTTATGAAACGAAGTAACATATTGTTTAATACAATCTTATCCAATTTTCTATCAGTAGAAGTTATTTTAGGTAAAATTTATCAATCTGGATAATCAATTAGTAATGGAAAAATTCTATAACACTAGTATGATATCAACAATTTTTTTTACATAAATTATCATACTGTTGCATCACTAAAGTATTTGAAGTGTATACAATTGCAACAAACATAGTAAAGTATTTTAAAATTATTGATTTTATCAACTAGGTGTCCAAGTGGATAATCACATATGCTTCTGAATCGCTCCACACTGAATGTCACAGATTCTAGTCCTGTATCTGCATGAAATATCAAAATATTTTTTATTTGAATTTAAATGTAGGATGTTTAACATTTCAAGAATTTCATAGAAAACTCATTCCTATGAAGAATGATCTGTCAAGATGAATCTCCACATATCTTGGGAGAGAGTATGGTGTGAAGCTACAATTATTCCCCAAGAAATATAGATTAAGAGAAGGTACTGAGTAACAATTTCGGAGCATAAAACTGTCAATAATTATTTAATGAAGTTACAGCCAATAACTGGTTGGCCACAACATTATTAGTTAGGTTGGCATTACATGGTTGTTTGTGGTTGTTCTGATATCTGTTAGCCCCATTATTGATTTACATTGTGTGCCTATTGTTTGAAAGTTTGATGCAAATGTGAGTTTCTCCCTCAATAATTAACAAGTTACCCAAGAGAAATTAATACAACTCATTAATTTAGATTTTTTTGTATTCCTTTGTTTTATTAATTTCATCTTTTGTTGCTTCATCCCATCATTTTGGATAGATGTAAGAAAACAGATGGGACAGCTTCTTGTCTCGTTAAAAGTCATGCAACGACGCTTTACCTGCCTGAGAAATGTATTGCAGATGCCTCCGAAGAGACTGAATGTGATCTTCTTCCGACTAGTGGCATCTAAGCATCTTAATCGTTTCTGAAAAAAAAAATATATATAAAATAAGTCATAGAATTATACAGAACATTCCACGTATGATATGATTTGTTAAGGTTGAAAGAGGGTGTCGTCTAACTAAAAGTTTGTAAAAATGATGAAATTTATAAGTACGTTTTACCTTGAAATTACAACTCGAATGTTATTTATTATTTATTTATCTATATCTTTAAATTTTTATCATGTTTTTAATAAATTTTGATATGTTGTCATGGCTTACAATTGTAATCTTAGTAATTGATAATGGTATAACTCAAGTAATTATATTATTAAAACCATAAGCTCTTTGACCTTTGTAATCGTTTAAGACTGTTTGTGATGTATTGAAATAAGAATATTGAACTAGAAGTCCAACTTATGTAATATATCCTTCCTTAACAAAAAAATATCTGTAGAAATAACAATGAATTTATTACATATTTTGCAAATTATCAGATCTAATAAATTTGGTAACTTCATATAAGATTGACTTGAGCGTTTTAATATTGACCAGTTGGACAATTGCTAAGTGCACGTGTTTCGGTGGTGTGAGCGGTGAGTTTAAATTCTGCATCGGGAAAAGAATTTTTAAAATTTAAAGATGAGAGGCCGGATTTTCGATAGTTTGTCGGAAAACCAATTCTGGTGCATGCAAATTTAGCATGAAGTCTTAACATTCTGGAGATTCATATGCTCTGTATTCTGAACAAATATGGTTAGCTACATAAACTCCTAATTTAAGTTGAAGTCGGATATGGCAAGTTCGTAGTTTGTTGTAAGTCATATTACAATAATTAATACACCTAATTACAGAATATCGTGGGGATGATTTATGAATAAATTATATCTTTAGTGCCATACCTCTGCTGCTGCCACTAAAATATTGTTATATACTACCACTAGATATTCATATCAATACAATAATAATATTGATGTAAATGCTAGTAGATTCAATTCATAATGACCACCATCAATCGAATCCATTTTCTAAGAAAAATATTTTTGACTAAAAAATATGTATTCATTTATAAGGTGGTACATATTTTAATGTATATTGATCAATTTTTTTTGTGTAATCTAATTGGCCAACTAATTTTCTCAAGGTTCTGGTAGAGTGTCAACGGATTAGGTTAGTATCAAATATTTACAGTAGGTTAGTATTAAATATTAAATGTGACAATGGTAAGATCATGACACTGTAACTATGTCGGAATGCCAGAAGTTTTTTTTTTTACTAAGTCTTCATTTGATTATACAGGTAGATTAAACTTTAGAAGACATTTTCTATTTTTTTAAATCGATAAAATGTTACCAGCTAATTTTTTAAATATTTAAAATGCCTAAAATAAAAATTTCAATAATCTTTATACTTTTTACATTTTTGCTCGCCGATGCAAAATACCTATATTATTTTATAGTAAATTTGATTATTTGGACAAAAAAGACCCACCTAATTAATAAAGGTTGGTACAGCATTATGCCGTGTTAACTTACACGCAATCTACAAAAAGATTAAAAGCAATATCTATGCAATTCATTAAAAATTTAAATGCGCAGTTCAACAACCGACGCATGGAATATTTATTTCGGTCGAAAATTTAAAATAAATTCTCATTTATTAATGATTACATGAAGTTGTTCTTGATATGCACCAAAACAGTTTTTTTTTGTTGTTGATATAACCTACTGCAAATAATGGAAAGCGGTCAAGTTTAATTGTGTATGTCATGTATGATGAGAAAAAAATTTAGGTTGTCTTATCAACTAATCAAAATTGATTAGAAACACTTGCTGTCTTTTCGATTACGGTTGAAATACAGAATTATAAAATGTTAGATTTTTTATTAAAATTAAATAAATTATAATTCAAAATAAAATAAATTTTTAATGTAGTTTAAAAAATATTTGAAATAAATATTATTGTTTTTTCTTGTCTATGTGTCATACATAATAATGAAGTTTTTTTTTACAATTAATACTATCGACTGATCTGGTTGAATTTGAGATTTTTTTTTAATACCATGTTCGCTCCTAAAGTGGAGCATATAGATTTCACGAGAATTGTTTATCTGACAAATACTCAACCCAATGGGCATCCAGTCCTGTATTTTTTAAAATCCGCCAGATGGGGAATCGAGCCCGCATTGCTAGGCGCGCACGCTACCAACTAAGCTATCGGGGAGACATTTATTGGTCAAATTCATTATTTATTATGTGGGATGCCGGTTCTGGTCATAGTACCGTTGCGGAGCACTGCGTTACATAATGTCGCCTATATAACTTGATGTTGCCTGATGTAACCGTGTCTCTGCTTCGTAGCACGACACGGCTCTAGTTTTGAGCCGTTGTAAGATAGATGCTACGATTTGCAATGCTAAGATCACTTATATTAGCTTATTTCGGATAAAGAGTTTTTGGAAAATGTCAGAAAAAATGGTGATAGCACCGTGTAGATATAGAACCAAGGTTAGTAATTTCCCGCAGCTGTATATAAAAAAATACGTCATGGATATCCGCTAGAATGAGCATTTAGGTGAAAGCCATTCCTTATAAAAAACAAGCATCCAGAGTTGTTTGAAAATTGATTATGATAGTATATAAAATAGTATTAAATATAAAACTGAAGTTGATAAGTGATAAAGAAGTTGTTTTTTTAAAATTAATCCTTCTTAAGCACAATATTAATAATCTCACTGTCAACTTTTAGAAAATCTATTAACTATTGTTATAAGTATTTATGTTAAAAATAGGTTGTAATCTATCAACAGTGTAAAATGTATATATACGAAGTACTACAGTATATTTTTAGTCTATAGTGTGGACAGGTTGTAAACATGAAGTCGATCTTCGTCGTGTTGGCAATCTTCGGTCTCTCCTGCGGAGGTCTGGCGCAGCCAGTTTTGCAGACGCGAACTCTGAGCCAGGACTTGGACGATTTCATCTCTCTGCTTCCAATCCCCAAGATCGTGAACATTCTTATACTGAATTTGGATGATCCTGAAGTACAAGCCGCTATTGATTACGTCTTCAGCGATGACTGCAAGAGTCTCGTTAAGGAGATGGAAGCTATTCCAGAATACGATATTGTAAGTAGTTAGAAAATATTAATTTGTAATTGCAATTCAATCAATTTTTAAAATATCCATTCATGAATTTATGAATTTAATAAATCATATTAAGTTTGTTTACGAATAGTACAGTCAGTAAAAAAAACAAAATAATGTTTAAAAATATTGATAAAGTTTAAAGTATATTTTTTATTGTCATTCATTATTCTGATTTTTTAAAATGAAATCATTTTCAAATTGTGAGTTTTCCATTTTTAAATCATTTTTAATGGTTATTTTTTGCGTATTTTATTTAGTAATAATATTGTCCTTATCATCATTTAAAGATACGTAAGTAAAACATTAGTATAAACAAAACTTCTAGAATATAGTAAAAATAGTGACATTTTTTTAAGCAGGCATTTTTTTATGAAATTCTGAAATATAAATATTTAGTTTCCGAATCATATCTAAAAATATTATAAACGTTTCCTTTCCATGGTTTTCCCATAGGAAAATTGTAAATTAGTTGGCCTAGACTTAATACAGAATTTATTGTATATGGTTCATTTCATTCTGTAGATCATGGGTTGGCATCTCTTTAATTTAAGAGGGCCAGATATTTCACGTGGGGACTAGTGCGGGCCGTTTTAGGGCCATATCTGATTACAATACGGGGCACACCAAAACGCCTCGTGAACTGCTGGTTGCCGATTTCTGCTGTAGACTTGCATCGTAGAGCTGATTACAAGCGCTAGGTTCTTATTAAGTTTCCATCAAATTCTTGTAACATGTCACTAACCAAAGCACTAGTTCTATAAGTCGTGGAAAATGACTTCATTCTTAGAGTTTATAACTATGTCCACAAAGTAACATGCAAGTCATCAGCTTGAAAGTTTTTTTTATTAGAATCATGTCAAATATAACGATTGAGTGTTGGAACTACACACATGACATAAGATTAAAAGTTATTAATTGAAAACTTAATATATTTTATAAAAAAGTTGCTTAATAATAATCAGATTATTATGAGACTCAAATGCAAAAAAACTGATTACAATCGATCAATGGATGCATTATAAAATGTACATACTTTTTTCCCATCGATATTCGAGAAACCTGTCGTATGTTGATTACCTGAAATGATAATTTTATAAGATCATAGCAATGATTGATGGAGAAAATTTTATCATGAAACAGCTTCATATAATATAACAATTGAATTGATCTGATCCGTATGATATGCGTGTTGATTTTATTACAGTTTATTACGTTTCGTGAATTTCTGTTTTATCTTTTTCTTATTTCCATATTCATTTGAAATTTGTGAATTCAGTTGTCAAATTGAAAAGAACATTCTGGAGGCTTGATCAGCAATACGGTTTATGAATCAAGTTTCGCCTCTTGATATCTTTGGATTGTATATTTACAAACGGTATGAGAGTATGACATTACAATAACCAACTATTAGCAGCAAACGAATTAAAAATAGTATTGAATACGACGTAGAAAATTAGGAAAAGACTTTAGTGTAAAAATCACATTACCATAAACAATGTTAAAACATGGCAGTCAATATTCCTTTGATAATGTTTAGATCTCCCAAGCAGTAAAACTTTTTACTTTACTGTTTTATTAATATTAGTTATGCAATAAATTTAGCTGCCATCTACTTCGAAGAGTTTCGTAATATATTATAAGTAATTAAAAATTGTCTCCCGGTTAGCGTAGTTAGTAGCGTGCGCGCCTAGCGATCCGAGAGATGCGGGTTTTATTCTCCATCTGTAGAATTTTAAAATGCAGGACTGGATGCCCATTGGATTGAGGAATTGGCTGAAAAGCAATTTTCGTGAAAAATAATCTGTCAAGAGGTCTTATAATTGCGCAGATTCATATACTCCACTTTCGGAGTGGATATCTTCACACTGTGTAGATCCATATGCTCCATTTTGGGAGCGAACATGGTATTATATAAAAAAAAAAAAAAATATTATTCCAGTTCCGAATTGAGAGGCGATCTAAAGTTGTAAGAAATAAGTTGTTGCGTGTTGTAGAATAAATAAAAATGTACGTTTTACAGAAGAAAACATTTTGTTTCTTTACTTAAATTATTAATATGGTATAATACATACAAATTTTACACACGCTATACACTGCACCCTAAACAAAATGTCGCCAAGGCTATAAATTGTTTTTATATCATCAAACTTTTGAAAACACTACAATTATATTTTATTTGTTATATGTTGACTATTTATACATATAATATGTGTGGCGCTATTGTAAATAATAATATAACCATAGATTAATTTCAATTTTCTATTTTATACAATAACAATTGTTCAATCATAAATAATAATTTTTACAACTGTCAATCGATAGATCTTGATTTTTACTTTGAAACAACTTGCAGTTTTTTTAGATTGTTTGTTTGCATATATCATTATGATTTTGAAAGTTGGATGTTGGGTCGCAAATAAGTCCAATAAAATCTTATAAAGTTAAAATATTTTAACTTTAAAACCAAAATTCTATGTTTCTATGAGTATAGTATTTTTTCATTGTCGAGTACATAAACTTAGCGGACAGTTTTGGATGACATTGCTTAAACTCGAGCTAAGCTAAAATGAATAAATTTGGTTCTTATAATGTTATGTAACACAGCATACGTGTGTTGAGAGATTAATTTAATGAATATCAGGTAGCTATATAATAACATCGACCGTGGAAAAGAAAAAGGACGTTGCCCTCAAATTTTCAAAACACTTTTTACTCGATAATCAGAATGTAACATACAGCTTTATACACATTTTATCAAAAAAATATAAGCTGAAAATGCCGAATTAGTGTCTAATTTAATTTGTAAGTTTGAAAAAACAATAGCCGGTGAAATAAGCGACCAGGAAAAAAGGCTTCCACTTAATACCAAATAACTTATTAAATTAATATCATTTTCGGTAAATAAAACACCAGTTTTGGTCTCTATGTAGATCAAGATTGTGCCTATGTAATTTTTTGACTTTGGCTCAAATCATTAAATAAACATTTTTTGTGCCCCCTGTAATTTTTTATGCGTGGGTTACGTACTTTTTCCATTCCACTGTCAATATTTATTTTACCAAAATTCAGTGTAGTTTTTAAAGTTCTTTTTTTTTTTTACAAATTGTGAGAAATCTTCACAATCAGCACAAGATAGGGAAAGGAAAAATAAAGTAACTGAAGTATCACAACAAATTATACGGGTATATTAATTTTGTTTATTTTGCAGATTTTCGCTTACTTGAAATCAACTGGCCTTCCGGTAGAATACTGGAAAGAATGGATCCACGACCTCATCGGCCTTTCCCGTACGACTTACTCGGTAGCACCATTCAAAGGCATTAATGGGATGATACAAGCAATCAAAGCTGTCCTCCCATTTAAAGATTTGGAAGTCATGTTCAATGACAAACTCAAGAACAGTCCATCCTTCAAAGAACTGATTGAAAAAATGCGATCACCCGTATTTAGTGCTTATACTAAAGCTGTTAAAGCCAACAAGAGAGTTCTGGCAATTTCTGCTCGCTTGAGAGCTGTTGGAGTAGACGTTGATAAGTTCATTGCGTGGGCGAAAGACTTCTTAGGGTTGAATTTCGCACGTAACGTGCAAGTTCGTGGACTGTATAATGATTTGAGGGACTTTGTTGATCTGCTTCCAACCGATGAAATTATTCCTATTGTTATTGGTGGTCTTTCAGACCCAGAAGTGCAAGCCACACTTGCTTACTTCTTCAGCGAAGATTTCAAGCAGTTGGTAATCGAGATTGAAGCTATCCCAGAATTCAAATTGGTGAGATATTGTTTGCTTAAAAATACGTTAAATGGTTACAAAATACACAATATTGTACAGTGTGTTTGTTTACGTCAGAAAACTAGATCAAAATAAAATAAAAAAATAGTAAACGTTAACGTCTCACCGGTGGCCGGCAAGTTAGCATACGTGCTTTGCATCAGAGTAATGCGGGTTCAATTCCCGCATCTGCAGGATTAAAAAAAAAACAAAACAAAAAATGTGGGCTAAGAATTTTTTTGACAACCAATTCTTTCGAAAAAAAGTCTGTCAAGACATGTCTTCAGATTGCAAAAATCCACATACTTTCCGAGTGGATATGTTCAGATCGTGTAGATCCATTAAGAGAAAATACGGTAGAAAAAAATTAACATGTCTTCTGATTGCAAAGATCCACATACTTTCGGAGTGGATATGTTCAGATCGTGTGGATCCATGTGCTTTAAGAGCAAAACGGTAGAAAAAAAATTGGTGTACATATTGATTTTTTTATATTAGTTTATGTTAGGGTAATTATTAGTTCAAACATCTTTCTTTAAAGTCATATCTTGTTCAAAATAATACGTTTCTAATTTCACTTTGATTTACTCACAGATCGTTGCCTATTTGGATAAATCTGGTGTACCAGTCCTAGAATGGATTCAGACTCTTCATGATATTCTCGATATCGATAATGTCCAACGCCAAGTCCTTCCCAGAGGACTCAATTCAATCATACAACAGATTAAAGCAGTTATTCCTTTCGATAAAATGGAGGCCATGTACAATGATAAGCTTAAGAATAGCCCAGCTTTCAAGGAAATGATTGGCAAGCTCCACACTCCTGAGTTCAAAAGGTTCACTGATGCCGTGGCTGCTAACAAGAGAGTTCAGGGTGTTTCCGCTCGTTTGAAAGCTCTTGGAGTTGACGTTGACAAGTTCATCGCATGGTTGAAGGATTTCTTTGGCCTTAAATATTAGAAACTTTTAGATTTCGACAATAAATAACTGATCAATTTACTGAAACTTAAATCCACTGACTACATTATTTATTTATTTTGGAAATAAATACACGATTTAAAAATAATTCGATGACTTTATTTTGACATGCTACATGTTGTTTTAGTTTTTATTAATAAATAAATCTTAGAATAAATGAAAACTAAATATATTTGCATATGAAAAAAATTGATTCATGTTTTAACACAAATTATAAAAAAATCATGACATTGAAAATATGTAAATATTTTTATCAGCTCTCAATAATTTGTCCATCCTATCAATTTCTACTTTTCTCGGTATATTTGTATATGTAATAATGGCATTAGAAGCAACATGACTCCACAGTAATACTGACAAATATATACTAGACTAATAATTTTCACCAAATCAATTTAATTTTATAATCAATATCCATTTATTTCATTCAAGTCTGCTCAGAA
>JAGVSQ010004678.1:0-18933 GCA_022683975.1 Rhyacophila evoluta | reverse complement strand
TTAAAATTAGGTTTTTTCAGGCCACCTTCTGTTAGTTGATCTGTCCACGTAAAAATGTTATTCTATATACCTTTGAAGGGAACGGTATAGGAGTTTAAACTCTCTTTGGGAGTTGACTCTACTGTTTTATTTGTGAAATTTGTCAGCAAATTACATGATAGAATTTGTCCAGAATCTTCTGTTTCCGATTCATAATCGTAATTAACTTCGAACATTTCATCCATAAGAGCATCATCAGCATTTATTTACATTTTATCGATTAGATTTAAATTTATATTTATAATTTGTATATATTGTTGTTCTCAACTTAATTTACGTATGAAAACCATAGACGTCAAAGCCTTACCATACACATGACGTCATTTGCTGAGAACGAGACAGCATATTACATGCGCAAAATACTACCAGTATTCTATATACCTTGGACGGAGGCTTGGCAACGCTCGGCCAATGAGAGAACGACGTCACGCGAGCCCATTCTCCCACTACGTCCGAAATTCCACGATAAGCGATGCCGAACAACTTTGAACAATCGTCAAGTTTTAATCATCAATTACACTATACTTACCGTTAAAAAAATCCCCGGTCCCTTACTATTGTTTCGGGAATGAAAACAATACTAATTATAAAGTAAATTAAATTAATTGACCAAATAAAATATGTTATCGTAATTTATATGAATTCATATGAATAATCATAGGTATGGTTATCAGTAGTTTAGTACTAAGCAAACAAATTACCAAGGCAGTATGTAATTTTAACCGCCCTCCCTCTTTTTTCGTCATATTACAGATAATATTTCTTAATTTTAATAGTTCAAACGTTTCAAAAAGTGTTACATGCTAGTTTAGAAGTTTTTAACGTCAAAATATGTGTTAAATGTTTTTAAAAGTAGATTTCATTTAAAAAAATGACACGGCAGCGCTCTGGCATAAACAAAGTGCCAGGGTGATGTTGTGGCCCGCCCCGATCTCACTACACCATATTTATGGTAACATTATAATAACATTATATTAATGTTAAGCTACGATATTCACAAATAATAATTTACTACACATCATCCCATGGAGTAGAGGAAATATTTTTATAACACCTATAATTATCTGCGTATGATATATGAATATTTGGACTATCGTGAGTATAATACGGTCGTAAATCAAAGTAAAAACTTTGTACAGCGTGGTATTCAAGCAGTGAGGATTCAATTTGGCATGATAATTTTTTAGATACTTTATTAGATTAAAAATATATAGATACTTATTTTTATGAATGTTAAATATGCATGTTATTTATCTTTACCCACATATAATATATGTGTATATTGATATTCTGTGTATTCTTAGATTTATGTATTTTTTTTCAAATACTAACATTATATCATTTATTTTAATTAGTGTAAATATATGCCCATACAAATACATATTTATTTTAGCGTTTAGTTTTAATTTACTAAATGAAAGGAAGATATTTTAATTTCGAAGTTGAATTGTATTAATTATTCAGACATATGTTGGAAAACTATATTTTAAAATAACATATGATAACTAATGTTGGTCTTGATAATCAAATGACACCCGAAATAGTTTCTGAAGAAAACTTATTCATATGTAACATTAAGATTCAATTCACGTCGTTGTGTTTACATTGTTAGTAAAAATTTTCTTTCATTGGAAAATATTGACTGACGTCTAAAGTTAAGGCAGATAGCGCACGATTAAACTCCACAACGCACTCCGCGAGTAGTTCGAAACTGTCAGATTGCTAAATCGGTACTTTTGGATGTCTAGTGAGGCTATCACTCAGTTGGTTTCGCGTTACGTTTGCGAGTGGGCGTGCATTGAATAGTGGTCTGAAAGCTCTCTCGAAGCTTTTACCATATACCAGAAATTTTAAAAATAAAATTTAACAACTTTTAATTCTTGAATTAAAAGTTCATTCGTTTTTTAATGATTTAATTGTTTAAGAAGACTTATATTTTTTCAACTATATTTAATTTAATTATTTAATGTGTTAGTTTCGTACATTTATCCAATTAATTTATTTATAATAAATTTAAGAAAAAACTAAATATAAATAAATTATTATTGTTTCGTTCTCGGTGAATTTTACTCTTATATAATAATTATAAATAAACTTTTAAAGCTCACGACTTTTGTGCATATAGCTTTTCCAGTCAAAACGGGTAAGTTGTTTAATTTTGTAATTCATTTAAACATTTAACACCTCGTATGCGTCATATCATTTCAATTTATTTTATTATATATTTTTATTCCCTTTTTGAGTTTTTTTTTAAACGTGATGATTACACTTTGAACTTAACTCCAAATATAATTGAAAAATATTATCAATGTTTAAGATTCATTTTTTGTTATTTTATTTTCAATTGCAATTGGAGCACACAGTGTAAACAACAACACATTGATTGCTCGCTGAATAATGAAGCCTTTATTATTTTTACTTTATATTATTTTTTCTAACATAATTTTAATGTATATACATAATATTTCGAATAAAGATCGTACCGCTTTGTTCGTAACGACAAAAGTTGTTTGTCATTTTGGCAAGCAAGCACGTGTTCCAAGAGGAAGAGATTTCAATCTTGTGGTCTGGGTTATTTCCGACTTGTGATTGTATTTGTATACACTCCTCATACACAAATAAACAATTTTCATTTAGTTTTCTTCAAGTGATATTAATAAGCATCCTCTTGATATGATTTCTACCACTTCAGACTAACTATTTTATAACATTCATTCGTTACTACCTAGTGGACAACACCCCTTCACTATAGTATAACAAAAAAAAACACCTATTTAATTAATAAAAATTATGCAACTCTTAATTGAATTGAAGAAATGGAAGGAACCATCATCTCTGCCCTTTGATGCATTATCAATAATTCTTCATTAATATTATTTATTTATCAATTACTTTCTTATTTGTCCTATGCCTTGGAATTGTGTAAATTTCACAAAAGTACGACCTGTTCGTCAAGGAAGAAAGTAACTAAAAACTCTTAATTAGTGAATGCAGTATATATATTTATAATAATCAGTTAAATAAGCAGAAAACCTTTGTTTTCTGTAAATCCGCCAACTGTTTTATCTTCGGATAATACTTTTACGTCCTTAATACTCATAAAATTACACGTAAAAGTTTATTAAAGGCTTGAAATACTTATTTTGACCGGTTATTTGCAAGATAAAAGTGTGTGGCTTTCTTAAAAATATATTTACTCAGATATTTAATTTGTTCACGAATGCATAGGGGCATAGCGCATAAGAATGACAACGATTATAAAATGAAAAAAAGATCTCGTGAAATATTTGAACACATATTATTTTTGTTTCCCATATTATTTTCAAATGAAATTGTTTTACAACAGGCATTTTTTTCAGCGAGTACGTAAATGTACGATGTCAGATACAATTTATATCTTATATATAGAAGTTGTTGACGTGTTGGGTATTATTGAAGAAAATACTTGTTTTTACTTTTATTTATTGGGGTCATTAAGTTTTTAATATTTTTGTCAAATCATTAATATATTGAAAATTTCAAATTTCCATTATTCTCTTCACTTGATTACTGATATAGATTAATTATATAAAAACTAAATTTCAATAATATGTCTATAATCTAAGGTACTCATATCGGTTAACCTCAGATTAGGATACATTTGTGAAATAAAAAATATCTTAAGCAGAGATTTTCTTGTTTGCATAAACAATATATAGTTTTATTTTAAGCTTTTAAAATAATTGCGGTCTCCTATTGTAAGTGAGAATGATTTCTCTTAACAATAATTGACAGTAAAAGTACATATTTTCCAGAATAAATATCACGCGAAGTGAAGTCTTATGCTCTTTTTAAGGATTCTTTATGTTCGTTATGTCACAGTATGCGAATGTATTACGGCTCTACAATTGTGGCAGGTGTTGAAAAAGAACGCAGATAACAGTTAACGACTCTCGAATGGAAAATGATTTTTAACATCATTTGTGATGGAAAGACTAATTTTATTTAATTTTAATAAAATTGTAATATAAATGGAATTTATTTTTAATGATTTTCACATTAAGAATTTGTATTTATTTCAAATGGAAAAAATGACTCCCAGAATAAACTGAGTTAGAGACAGTTTATTTTTTTTTGTCCGCCGAAGCGACAGCCAGAACCAATCCAATATAGACAGTCTAATATGGCCATTTAACCACACATTCAACACTTTCAGATTACTATATTATACAGAACACGAAAGAGATAAAACCCACATGATATACATACGTACTATAATAACATCATTGTTTATTGACATTTGATTTGGTTTATTTCTACACAGGTCATTTCTTATAAATACGAGTACAAACATGTTATTATTATACATAAATGGCTTGGGAATTTATTGTGGATATTTCGGAACAGCAAGGAATGGAAATCCTGAATTAAATGTGAATCGCCAGCTTTATTGTATTATATCGCAAAATGCATGTTTTCAAAATTTTCAATTTCAACTTATTTGCTGTCACCACTATGAATATCACAAATTATGTGTCGTAAATGTGTCAATTCTAAATTTAAATAATTTGTGAAAAAAAACGTGTGAAGCTGAGATAGAATATAAGAAAAATATTCAAAAACAAAGTTTAAAAATATAAAGAAGAATTCATAATGAATTAGATAGATATCTTTGAAGAGAATTTATTAAATATTATCAGTCCTCGTGACTTATTACGCAGCAACGATACTCGAACCCGAGATATTCAGATTTAAAATATTATAGAAATAATCGATATTATAAAGCTACTTGTATCTATTATCGAATATTAAAAAAGTATATTAAATAACTGAAACGTTCAATATAAAGATAATAAACATGAAAAGGTTAACGACACGAAGGCGAGCGATGCAAGTGTCAGCTACCACTGCATCGTCTGCTAGGAACATGATTCATTTCCTCCGCTAATAGATTGGAAACCTGTTGAATGCCATCCGACAAGTGTAGTTGTTATTTGTGGTGCTGGTTGGATGCACTATAAATAGTTTTTATGGCGAATCCACACAACCAGAATGTCTATATCAAGTAGTTATGTCTACAATGTAATAAGATTAAACGTTTTCGAGATTCTTCTTGATAATAATAAGAAAAATCCATACGTATTTTCATGGGGTGGCGTATTGTGACGAAGCTAGAAATATTACGATTTCACAGGAAAACTTGACTTCCCATCGTTGCTTGACGTAAGCTTAAAAGTAATGCTTCAAATTAAAGTTTTTATAATGTAATATAATTGAAAAGCTTTAGTACACTTACATATGCATTTACGCCTGGTGCTATTTGTGTAAATAATGATATAGTTGAAAGTTTTGCCAAATTTTGTTGCGAAAAATTATTTATTTGGCAAGTGAAAATTTTGTTATGACTTTTGTAAAACATGGACAAATAAACACTTACTGTCTAAAAATAATACTTAAGACAAATATAATTATTTGTATTGTTATTTTATATTGACAATGTCAAATTGCGATTTTAAACTGTATATTCTATTATAAATGAACTGCTGAATGAAAAAAAAATCCAGACAAACTTAAAATATATAGTAATCGAAGTGTCTCATCATTTTTAATTTACAAATGTTACTTAAATACCGATTTTATTTATAAACCTCTTTGGAGATATAATACAATCACACACAAAATAAATTAGTCTCATTTTAAAGAGTTCATTGTTTTCTCACTATGTTGGAACGTTAGTCTATAACTATTATATTATATATAAACTATGCACGAAACCGTAATTTGTTATCGGCTTGAGAATAATATTGTGTAATATTTAAAAACTACAGAAAATACTTTTTAAAATCCATTGGAATATAATTAAATAATGTAAAACAAAAACCTCCCAAAGAAATGCTAGTCAACTTAATGAATTATCATATGTTTTGTAAAATTAAATATTATGATTATAATTGTATGACGTTTGTTCCAATAATCCATTAATTCTGTTCAAAAATAAAATAGATGTAATAATATTTTTTGCGTAACATATTTGCAATTATAATGTTTTTATTTTTAAGAAAAAAATAAATGTACTTCTACGTCACTCATATGAATGAGAAATGACGTAAACTAAAATTCACGTCGTAAATCAATAGCAATTTTTCTTATTATATCGGTTGAAATGCGTTGTCTGTAAACAAGATTGTCGCTTATAAGATTTTAAAGAAAAATAGATTGGTTTTTGAAAAGATGCATTCGCGGTTAACGTTCCCGACTCTCTGGCATGCCAGTTGGCCAACTTAACCACATAATTCAAATTATTAATACGTAAGTATTTTTATAATATTCCTACGCCAACTATAATAGTAATGTTCAGTGGCGAATTTAGCACTCGAGAGGCCCCAGATGCAATTCATTTATGAGGCCCACGTGCCGTAGGTTTAATGGTTTTTGATTTTTTTAGATCTCACTTTTGTTGAATATTTAGTAGTAATGTGCGGAACTGGTACTTTTGAGTACCCGTAGGCAACGTTCCCTCTAATTTTTTCGTTGTGTGTGCGGTCCATCAACTTATGTGTTGGATTACTGGTACTTTTGAGTACTCTAGATTGTAATATGTAAATTTCTTAAAAGGAAGTGGCCTTAGTGTCTGGTGAGGATATTTTTTTAGGTTATTCTGGATATCTAGACAATAGACGTCTCACCAGCACATGATACTACTTTTCTGTCAATCTACCTCTCCAGTCTAGATTTCGTGAAGTCCTCAAATTGCCCTTTGAATGCCGGAAATGGAATAAACAGTTTTTTACTCGGTATAATTTTTATTGTGAAGTATTTACGTACAATGTGATGCGTATATGAATAGCCCTCAAAATTAAACATCAATCAATTTGGGTGCGGTTATTGACCTCGAGGTTTTTCCGAATCGTAGATAATAATGTATTATAATATGTATCAAGTATGTGAAGCAATACTTACCATTAGCTGGCGTTTAAAAATCATTTACGATGATGTTTTACTGATGTGAATATATTTATTCTCTAACAATCAGTATACCTATTTTAAAATTGATGAAACTTTGATTAATTATTAATATGAATGATGTACCGAAGTCAGTTTTATCAGTGATATATCATCTGATACTTGATTACGTAATTAACCCTTCTGGAAATAAGACGGAAAGTTTGTTACAATATAGTGGCTTCACTGCGACAAATTAAATACAGCGTAGGCTTTCTCGAATTGGGGTGACGGTAAATTTGTAAATACTATATTCGATGACATTTATACCAACTCTCAATCATTAATTTAAATAATACTCATATCCGCACCGAGACACGCTTAGAAAATGAATTTTCATGATATTATTGTTTCATGTTGGCATTTTGTTTTACACGAGAATTAGTTGTCAGAAAATCACAGCTTCCGATTGGGGACCCATTTGCTGGATTTGAATATACGTTAAAAATCTACTTTGTTTTTATGAAGCCATGAGGTTTGTGATCCGAAGCGATTAACAACTTGCTCATCCACTTGGATAATGAAGCTCGAAATAATAACAAAGTTTTTTGTAGGCATTTGAGGAGTATGGGCGTACATGTAAGTTCGTCTGCCGTGTCGCTTTATTTTCGCCATTCTGTTATTATTTATAAAATATTATCATTTATTTTAACATAAAAACAAGATCTAACAACGCTATCTAGAATATATTACAATTAAATAATATATTTTAGGCCAGATATATACATTACGTAAAAAAATAAGAAAAAAGTTGACTTCAGCATTGAAAAATTCCCTTATGTTCTTTCTATAATTATTATAAATTATAAAGAAATGAAAGATTATTAATATTGCTGTTCACAGACATACATAAGACATCACATAAATTAGTTTTCTGGGTTCAAAATTTTTCTCAAGTGCTCCTTTGATTCCGAAATAGGAGTGGTCACGTGTGATGCTGTTATATGTATTCTTACCAATTTGCAATAACTTTTCCGTTTATTTGGTCGCTGTTTAAAAAAGAAGAGTATTGCTTACAAATCGTTATATCGAATTTGATTGTTTTTATGATATTAGTTAAATTGACAGCAGTGAAAGATTTAAATGTTTAGAACGTATGTGCATAAAGGATTAATACTCTCCACAAAATTTACATATGATACTTTCATTCACAACAAAACGTTTTAATTATTAATATTTATTGTAATATTTTGAAAATCTGCAATAAATGAATTAAGTTTCACGTAATTCATTTTAAATCCATTTTAATTGCATTGATAAGACTACTTTGAACTTCTGAATCTAGCCGTGGAATATTTAATTTATGTATATAATGTTAAAACGTAACCTTTGACATTGCCAATGACTATACATGTCTTGTATCGATTGATCTTATCCGTTCAAGTAATTACGCTTATTATAATAAAACTTGAATATCGATTAAAGAGGATAAACATATACTTTTTAACTGTAGTGTTTTTAAACTACGTGAAGTCTGAGGAAGAGTTAATAAAATTGTAATTATGGTCATAGTATGAATGTTCTAAAGAAAAGTATGAAAAAGTTGAGTATTATAGAAGGCCCTTGATATGTAAGTGTTCTATTCAGATGTAAAAAATAAAATTTTCGTATACAACTAAAAAGACTTCGAAGTCGTTCAACATTATAAAAAACCATATGCATATACGTCATGAACCGATCATTAATTTTTGGCAATACTCGTTATGAACGATCCCACTAATTTGAACTATGTACCTACATGTGATCAACAGTGACGTAATACACATTATATTATACTATAATAATTGATGTTGATTAAATATCATTCAGAAAAAGTTCTTTCAGTATTTGAAAAATTTAGGCAACCACAAAGACGATCCGTATTTATTTTAATCATATATAATAGTATTAAATATAAAACAAATAATTATTATGACACGTGTAAGAAAAAGTTATTGTTGATTGTCTGAATTCCATAGAGCAAACTGATCACAATACGCTCTTGCTTCCACGACCGTCGTTTTCAACGTCAACAATACATAATTAATTAGAACCAGACCATCTTTCATATTTTTTTAAAATTTTAACGTTTCACAATAAATAACAAATATGTATTGAACTCACTCATATTATCACCAAAATCTGCTTTTTTCAGAACTCATTTGTCACATTCCGTTCTTTTTTATTGTAGTTTTTAACACTCCTATTACAAATAATAAGTTCTTTCTAGTACATAATGTGGAATAAAAAATATGCTAGACATATTTCGTTAATACAAGTAACCCTCTCATTTGTTTTATTCATAACCGCCACTGTTATCACTGTCTTAAGATTTGAGATCACCACTGCGGAAAATGCGCTGCAAATCATTTGGTTGCAAGGTCGGATCTCTTATATTATATTGTAAATAACATGTGCATACCCGGTTTTCCTTCGTGGCCGCCAATATTGAAAAAAAAACATTCTAGATCATTCTGGGTAAAGCTAGTACATTACGGAACCAAAACATATGTTGAAACATGTTTAACATTATATTGTTGATATTAAAGATATTCTTAATATTATAAGTAAATAAATACTCGAAAGTTTTAAATTTGTTTCCATCAACACTATCTAATAAATATATTTTATTATGTAAGTTTTATATTGACTAAAAATAAACTATGGTGTTTATATTATATATTATAATATTATGTTTTGTCATATTCGATTTTATTTTCTCGGGTGTATTGTAATTATTTATTGACCGGACACGTCTTAATTCATACAAAATTTACATTTGAAATATTCTAATTAAATAAATTTAATGAAATTCGTATGGTACACGTATACTATGGAGTCGCTTCAATGGCCGTGGTACCGAAGATCGTTGATTTAAATCTCATTTTTGTATATATTTAAAATAAAATTTAAGACGCAGGATTTGATGACCAACGGGTTGAGTATTTGGCTGACAAATGAATATCATAAAAAATAATCTGTCGAGACAAGTTTTTATTTCGTTGAGATCCATATCTTTCACATTCTTAGCGGACATTGTTAAATAGCATACTTGTTATATGGAGTAAAACCTTATTATAATATGAAAATAGATAGAATCAATTTTCGCTAAATTTCATGCGAACAAACTATGATATTTCCTGCAAATTTCATAATTTATATTAGTCAAGAGTTAACAAATTATACTCCAAATAGATTATTAAGTGGATACATAAGTTTATTGTGTAGATTTTATCGTAATTTTATGACTTATCTACGCTAATTATAAACATAATAACTTATTTTTCTACGTATATTTTTGCAATTATATGGTATTTATTGTTAAATCTTAAAGGATTAATTATTGTAATACCATATGCAGGCTTAAGAACTAATATATGGTGCACCAGTATGACGTCTATACTTTTAATGATAATAAAAATAAATGAAGATACTATCTATGGCAATGCTTCTCAATCTTACGAATAAGCAGGCAAATTTTTATGAGGCACATCATCAAAAATTAGCGGATATTTTGTTAAAATTTTAAAAGGCTTCGAAAAAATATGTTTTTTAAATTAAATAGATGTTTATTGCCGAAATAATACATTTATTCTCTTCATTTGCAAAATTCGCTTACCGGATTGCAGCGCTAAAAGGATAACAAGCATAATCAAAAAATATCATATGTTATATTGTATATATTTTGCAAATTTTTACAATAAAATAGCAATCCACCTGCACCCTTGTAATGACGAAGTTGAGAAGTTCTGGCTTAACTATGATAATTTCAGCAATTTTCATATTTGAACGTGAAACAGCTTATCTTTTAAAGCAATAAAACTTATCAAATATACGAATAAATGTTTTACTACTTAAATGTAATGTAGTAATAAGTTATAATCTATCTAATAGTTGCGTGCATTTACTTTTCGAAGAATTCGTCATCTGCAATAAAAGATTAAAAAAAAATGGATAGCAGAAAAGAGTCATAAAGAATAATGAAATATCGTTTAATTTTCTAAATCGCCAGCTTATACCCATTAAGATTACAAGTATTGCACAAAAAACCCGGATGTATGATTAATAAACTGTTATTCACTTAAATAAAAAAATAAAATTGAATCGAAATTTCCCGAATTCCCTTTACTGAATGTTAAATATAGTGATACTCAATTTCCCTCTTTCCTTAGAAAATTTTGTGAATTTAAGATTTACTATTTATTCTATTACATTTTATTTCAGCTGAACCAATACTTGGCTCTCCATTTCTATTAGAGTTTATTTACTACGACGATATAATTCCATATTTAGCATGTTTCTATACATTTTGTTGAAATTATATGATATAAACAAACACATTGATAATAAATGTCCATTTTTATATATATCCGGCAATATGAATTTAATGTTGAAAATGCAACAAATAAGGGTTATATGTATGTATAATACATACACGTTGTGGATATGTCCACTCTGCACAACGTGGAGAAATGTCTATGTTTGTTTTTTCATAAGTATTGGCAATCGACCAATTGCTCGGAGTCCTAAATCATTGGGCTTAAAAATAATCTAGCAGTTGTGGGAATCGAGCCTGCAATTTCTGGCTCTACAGTGAGCACGCTTACCCCTTAGCTAAGAGGTAGATAACTTGCTTGTATATTCCATAAGTTAATCAGGCGCCAATAATACATATAATTGACATTCGATTGGCTTCATACGATTATTAACTGACGTAGTTATAGCAAAAGTACGGATGTGTAACTCAGTAGACAGTAAAATTTCAGTATAATCATCATTTCTTATTAAGATTTGATAGATGAGATCCATTAATACGTATGACATACAATAGACAATTATTTATGGTTATTTTACAACATTTTTTAGTCACGCAACGTTATCAAAATAAAAGAAAACGTTCCTCAGATAACGTATCAAAAGGATGATAATTCGTATAATCTAGAAACTACGACGGATTATTAAGTGATTGCCGCTAGTTAAATAACGTTATTGGAAAAAATATTTGTTTTCCCGGTTGACGTCACTACGACACCTTCAAACTGTTAATTATCATTCATTGTTTCCGAAAAGAGAAATAATTCGTAATTGATTTTGTTTGCATTCTATTTTTTTAAATTAAACCAGAATTTTTAGTATTGAAGCATTTATTAAAAATGACATAAACAATATAAAATAGGCAATTTGCTAATAGATAATAATAGGCTAGAATAATTAAATAGAAATTTTCTAATCACATTTTTGTCGCATAACAATTTGATCTTATTGAATGTGGTAACTAATATTATATTAAAAAGTATAAATTTGTCAACATTCAATAAAGTTCACGCGAAATTCAATTTTCCTGATAACAATCAAGAGTATTAATTATTACAATAGTTGTACCGCTTCGTTGGTCGAGTTTGAGAGTGTTCGTTTTTATAAAACGCTCGGCGACAAAGGTCACAAGTTCAAACCCCAAAAATGCATACAAAATCAAAATTACAATAAAATATGAGTCCATAACGTCTAAAGCATTTAGCGTATATTGACCTCAAAATCTATGCTCTGTATTGAAATGGATATTAGGAATATGGTGGTGATATGTTTACGCAGCAACAGGACTTGAATCCGTGACCTCCGGTGATTCACAAGCTCGCGTACTTCTAGTCAGCCATTATGGTGATATCGGGTTCTTGCATATTACTAAAATTTTTCGAATTGACAAATTGAACATATTATTTATGTATCTTGTTTGACTTGCTCTCTTGTTGCGTGATTATGGTCTCGTTGATAATTATCTGGTCGCATATTTCAAAGCAAAGCGACATTTATGTCATATCGCATGACACACTTCATTCTAGGAAGGTGTGCCACAGTTAATAATGGTAATTAATTACATACTTTCATTGGCAAAAGTTGTTTGTTTGCCAAATATTAGCAAACACAGAGTATTCACGATTAAATGACCCAATAATCATAAATAAGACCTGATGTCCAAGAAAAGGTCACTGAAAGCCTTGTTGCTACCGTAAGAATAGGCTAAGATCGAATAAAATATTTTTTACCGCATAAAAACCGCAGGATAATTACAAGGCTTTGTGGTTTTAAAAAAATTGATATGAAGTGAGCTGTCAGATTCTTCATGTTTATATAATTCTGTCAACACTAAGTACATTCTTTCGAAGAAAACATAATTGGCTTAGAAAATTACAGTCGTCAAATTCAAATTGAAAAGGACGTAGTGTTTTGTTTTTGTTTGTATTTCCATGGTAACAATAAAAGCCAATTTTGGAAACAATCATATTAAGAGTACTATCTATTTTAACAGTAATGAATGCACCATAATAAACCATTTGCCAGTCTCATAAGACTGCTTTCGAAAAAACTATAAAACTTAAATTAACCAGTGTCTACCGCACTTCGCAAAATGGAGCATTTATTATAAAATATTTTGTTGGTACATCTTGAATGACTGACACTAGTGAAACTCAACATGCTTACTGAGCCAAGTGAAATTGATATTAAAATTTAAGTGTATTTTTAATGTATATCATGGCGTAACGAACATGGACTGTCTTGCAATGAAGCACTGATGAATCCCACGAAGGTAATCTTTGTTTACAGCATATTGGAGTATGCGTGATAGCGAGAAACTCCCCAATCCGCTCCATTAATATATGCAATCTATAAGCTAGAGCTGATGGAAAGTGCATTTTTAACATTCGTTGAGGCCGCATACAACACGTTGTAAGTTAGAAATAAAACAAAAATAAATGTACAAATTTCCCGCGCCGACATGGCAACATGGCGGCCTTTTACGATGTCGCCATATAAGCGAAACTGCAGTTCCATTCTCTGCCAATTACGTGTTTGATCGTCTTGTCTGTAATATTTATTTAACCCTTCGACCGGCTTACACTTTTATAGAAATACAAGATGTCGTAATCGGAAGGTTTGCTTGGTAACATAGTACACCTATCTTTATAGAATACCTATATTAAAGAAATTTTCCATTTTTTTTTCATTTAATTAATACATGTACTTATTCAAGTAAATATTTAATATCTACCTGCATTGAATTTTGATATCCGCCTTTGTTTTATTGACAATATTTTTAAAATAAGATCCATTTATAAAAGTAACACACGACATTTATGTCTTACATTTCCGATCAACTCTGTACAGTAAATTTTGCTAATTCATTTTGACGCTACTTGGAAAACTGCATATAAATTACATCACATCACAAAGTAGTTACACGTCCTTTTTGTAACACATATCTCAAGGAATAGTAAAATCCAATCTATTAGAAGGCATATACTCTCTAGAAATCCATATGCAAAACGGAAATTAGTCATCTGGTGTTTGGGTTTCTATAGGTAGAATGTAGAGAAAATGGAATTGTATTCGTGTAGAGGTGATATTCAATATGATGGTTATAGTAATTTTCGCATTTTTTCTGAATGATTTATTCATACGCCTATTTTATGCTTCATAATTGGTGCCAGTATACAGAATTGTAAATGCTAACTTCGTTTCGTGATATCATTAAACAATATGATGTACGGAATTCCAAACTATTTTAAAACAAGATACACCTCTTCGTGATTGATGTCTTACAAGATAATATTTATAATTATTGCGCGAAGACTTACGCGAGATTTCCTAATCATCGTTTAAAAATATGCACCGACCTGGCAACACATTCTTGTGAAGGGTCAACCACTAATGCACGTCTCGCAACCTGCCACTGGGAAAGAATGTGTACACATATCTCAACTCCTACCGGTTATGGAAATGATTCTTCAGCCATATAAGCCCCCGTTGGCGATCACCTCCTACTTCTCCTTTTTCCCCCATTCCTCCGGGGAAGGGATTAATTATTGTGAACTTGGCAACACTGAATATTTTTGCACGGGATTCTCGCGCTATGCTCTTATTTTGAATTTATTTATAGCTTGGTGAATGTAATTTATTCCAGGTAACATTATGCCATACACGGGAGAGTTTTTACGTTAGTTAAAATACTATTTATCTCATCATCATTGAAGACCAAAATACCTAGATTTATTCTGGATACGTTTTAATTATCATTCAAGCAAATATTATTGTAGTATAGTTGCAGTATAAAAAAGTTTTTTTATCCGGAAAAAGTTTAATGTTTGAAACCTCCCAGAGTAAAGGTTGTGACATATTGTGTATTTTCCACCATTTGAAATGTTTGTCGATTGAAAGAGTCTGACGTATGTTATTTGCATTAAATAAAAATATTCATATTATGAAGTTATAAACAATATTTTTTCAGCTATTGTTGACATTAAAGTTTTAAAATTATTTATACAGAATAAATAATATAATGCATGTTTTGGGTATCGATAAAAACTTAAAATCATTTAGAAATATGTGTTTTGTATTAGAGTATAATTTTACTTTAACGTTATGTACATATTTTTTAATATTTTTAATAAATATACATAACGATTACATACTCTTATCGGCTGTGTGTGTTTCAAACTAAAACTATGCGAAAAGTACATATGTCTTTCTATATTCATTAAATATGAAATATGTGAATGTTTATGTATCATTCGTATACATAGGGTCTGATGATGATGAAATACGAAACCCAAGTCGTGAATATAATATGTATGCAAGCGTTTATGTTTTAAGTAATTCTGAATCTTTTTTAAGCAGATTTTTTTTTGATAAACGTTACAATTATTTATATATTTTAACATAAAAAAATCTAAAAACTCGATATTGGTCGTTGTATAATATGTTTTTTATTTGACGTGTCTTTATTATTATCAGGTGTAAAACCACATAGACGACATAAATAAGTATTTACATAGTACGTAGATTGAAAAATATCAAATTGATGTGTGAATAATTCTGGTTGTTCGGGAATGAATAAATTTAATTTTGTAACAAGAGTTTAGTAATTATATCGATACCAACATACTATTATACTTTCCGAACGGTGAATCTGGACACACAATTTCGCAATTCTCTCAGAAAAACCGCGCTATAATGCCATCTATATATTATTACGTTGGGGTTTTATTACAGGAATATCTTGGTGCGTTTGCTTCTTATTTTAGTCGGCGGGAATATTATTTTTTAAAGGGATTTATGTTCGACAGGTACTCCATGTTAGCATAATGTGGCGCCGCCGCACACATTAAAAAAACTTCATCTTCAACTTACATCAAAGACGTTAATAATCTCTAGAGTTTTTTTTAATCACGACTTGGAGTAATAAAATGAATTGAACCCATAAACAGATTTTTCCTGTTTATTTTTAGTCTTAAACATTCTCCGAACTCTTCTCTTTTTCTTCGAAATAAAAATCAAGAAGAATGCTGAAATAAATTTTATATACTGGTACATACATTTGAAAATATATTTAGTTGTAAAAAATACAGTACATCGAAACAACTTAGTCATAGAATTTATAATATTACAAAAATATTCATGGACACGCCTTTTATTTGAATTATTGATTCATAGAAAAAAAGTGATTGCAATTAAAGAAATCTTTAATTAAAAATAATATTTTAAAATGAAATATTTTTTTTGAATTTGGAAGATTATTTACGAATAATCATTTTCAATAAACTTAAAGAATACTTATTATAATACATGATAAAACACATATACTCTAATTTCTTCATTTTGTATTGTATTAAATAGTCTTTCATAATTTTTAGTTATTGTATTAGTCAACGTTGAGATCCTGGGCCCACGTAAATATAATGTTGAACACTAACATTTTTTTTACAGCTTACGGAATGGCTTGTACTAAACCCGAAAACCTGTTCGCGGTTTGTTAAGTATTGTATACACTAATTAATTTTCGTAATTTTGCAAAACAAAAAAATGTGTCTCGATGTACACCGGTTGATATCATTGCTTTATATAAGAAACTTATCATCAAAGAATAGAATATTTTCAAAGTATGGATCTTCTATAATGTGTCACATCCGAGGAATGCGGGTTTGATTCTAACATCTGCTGTAAAAAGTCGGTAAATACATGTCTTCACATTGCAGAGATCGATATACTCCACTTTTGGAGTAGAAATCTTCCCCACTTTTAGAGCGGGCATGGTAAAAAAATCTGGTAAAATTTATCTTTTTTTTCACTAAAAGCGGTCATCAGACAATCGATCAATCTATTGGATATCTTGTTCAACGTATTTGGTGTTTGAAAATACTTACCCCCCACGGTCCGTACGCCTGGACTAACTGCTTCAACTGCTCCTCGGTAGCTACGCCACCGAATATAGTACATGCACATCTGAACATATTTATCGTACGAATATAAAAAGAAAATTATATATTTTAGTATAAAAAACATCATAACGTGTACTTTAAATTTACGGAAAATGGGAAGAAAATTGCGAAACAGTGAAACATGATTTATAAGTAAAAACACAATTTTTTTGTGATACCTGCCTTCTTTTTATACGTTATATACGTTGACTTACTGTTTTTCGTCTATGAATTAAGCAACATCAGGCAGCATTGAAAAATATGATAAACTCATTTTGCTTATGAGGGTAGTATAGATCTTATAGTATTAATGTTTTTGAATCGTTTTTGTTTTTTGCATTGTATGCAATCCCATTTGAAAATATAGTCGATGAGTTTTAACGTATGGCAACTAATGGCGCCGTGTGTCGATTAATATACTCGTAATAATTAGGCGCTGCCTGACGTAGGTAAATAAAAACAAGTCTTTCTATTGCATGAGTTTTTTGCGAATCCAATCTTAATAACAAAATAAATAAATAATCATCATTGAAATTATTAGATCACTACCTTTTACGAATACAGGAAATGATGGAGTCAGTTTAAGATAAGACCTGCAATCCTTGTTTAGTAGTATCTAGATTTGAATCCGATACCTTTAGTCCTGATCGATAAACCGGCAGTTGCTCTTATTCACCCAAATATCGAGATGATTCTATCTTCAACATGTGTATTATTTTATTTATGTTTGTTCTATCATTCTTGCTGATTTTAAGTATGTACAAACGTATGAATAGCTTTATGAAATGAAATGATTCCGCATCCAAAAGTATATTTTCCTTATAATTTGTATGGATACATTATTATGTTTTGTATAATCTTATGCTTGCTTTGACATAACAATATATAATTTGAGTGACGGAATACAAGTGAATGAAATGTTGTGTATGGTAATGAGGCCTATTCAGGCCATTCGGTCTTTTCATCATTTCTCTAAGTGAAAAATGACACAAGAAAATTGATTTATATAATTGTAGTAATCTAATGAAAACGTAATTTCAACATAACATTTCAATCGCGTATATCTATCTATAATATAGAGTTTTCATATAAACAAATCAGAGAATAAACTTTGTATTTAATTGATTAAAATTGGACGTTAAGTGCAAATTCGTATATGTCGATCAATCAAATGTGTTTATATATAATCATTTTAAATATCCAAATATTAAGGAATTTTTTATTTACTTCCGTGATCGTGAGTTTAACACAAAGATTGACAGTTTTCAATATCTTTTATGACTTTCGTATCTTCCAAATTATTCCACCATATGAAAATAAATGTGGTTGCGATTTCAATTAATACAGATAATGTATATACCAACGTAAGTCGTTCACCGCTAATATATGGAGCTAATCAACTACTATACAAAGATACATGTAATTATATTTAAATTGTTGATGCCCAACGCCCTCGGTGGATATATTAAAAATGTGTATCAATTGTTATTAATTTATTGATGTTCAAAAATTGTTTGTATCCTTTTTGATATGCTTATATTTGTTTTGGGGATACTGTAGAGCAGAGGTTTCCAACTCCGTGCCCGCGGGTGCTATGGTGCCCGCGGAACGATTCGGATGTGCCCACCACTATTCAACCGAGACAGATTTTTTTTATTATTATATTATGGGAAAATGAGAA
>JAGVSQ010004676.1:0-18935 GCA_022683975.1 Rhyacophila evoluta | reverse complement strand
TGGATCTCCGCAATGTGAAGACGTCTTTACAGATTATTTTTCACGAGAATTGTTTGTCAGATGATTGCTTAACTCAATAGGCATCAAGTCCTGTATTTTGGTTTTTTTTAAATTCGATAGATGAAAAATTGAACTTGCATTCCGCGGGATTGCTAAACCTACCAGGGAAACTTAGATATAGTATTAAGTGAAAATTAAAAATAAACCACGGAATTATGAAGCTCGCATAATAATGTAATTATTCATTTCTTCCGCAAAAACCAGCGTCCACCAAATTCCTGACCGTCTCCTCTAGACAGCTTAAACGTCCCCCGAACGCTACGGAAGTCGCTACTGCCCCCCTGAACGGCTGAGCGCCCACAAGGGGGCGGTGTCGCCCACTTTGAGAAACTATAACTAAAGAGTTTCAATAACAGGCAGATATCATTAGTCCATCGATATCATAGGCAATTATAATACAAGCTAAAAATGAAACAGTTAAAAAATGATAGCCAGAATTTCATGTACAAATTTCACATCGCCACCATTCAACGTTTGGTAAGAGTTATTATGACAGATAGACAATATTGTCAATTGTTAATGTTGGTGACGATGTTAAAAGTTGAAAGTAAAACAACTAATCTCAATTTCACAATAAAATTGGCATTTTAAAATTTCTTGTATAGTAACTATATTTACTGTTTTAGAGGAGTTTCTAAATATAAACATGTATTTACTATTTTATAATATAGATATATATATTTTATAATTTGATAATATAGATTAATTCTCAATTTTACTAATAAATGACTTCTTTATGTTAATTTTATAAATATTATACTAGTTTTATGTCTCATTATTAATTGTAAAACCAAAAGAAAAAACCCTATTAAATATGTAAACATTATTTTTTATTATTATTTTACAAAACTGGCCTATTCTCATTTTAAAAATACTTTCAGTTGGTTGGAGACGCTAACACGGGACCCTTGGCCAGAGACTCCAAAACTTCCAAGGTTTGTACTATTGAATTTTAATAAGCACTTAAAAATAATTATTGGATTTTTTTTCAGGAAATCAACCCCATTTCTATGAATAAACCGTCGGCTTCCGAAAGCTATTAATTATACTACCTGATTTGAATTGATATTTCTAATTATTTCAGAAAGCTTTTTATATAACATATTTCTCCAAAAGCTTTTACATGTACATTTTGTCGCACGTTTCAATGCAATTCAAATAAAAAAAGCAATCAATTCATTAATGTTAAATTAATATCAAAAAAACGATCGTATCGTTATTATTTCTGTAATAATAAATGAACTTAATTTATTTTAGTTTCATAATTATGACGAACAATTTTAATCATAAAAATCACTGCTTTTCCATAATGTTCATTATATGTTATATTTGTTACCCAAAGGTAGAAATAGTTAGAATATATTGTTGTACTATTGTAATATTTATATTGGTTTCTTAAAAAAAATGTGAAGAAGTTTTGACAGATTATTTTTCACGAGAATTGTTTGTCAGGCAATTGCTCAACTCAATGGGCATCCAGTCTCGCATTTTTGGATTTTTTAAATCCAACAGATGGGGAATCAATTTTTAAATTCATCGGATTACTAGGCACGCACGCTACCAACTACGCTAGCGAGGAGATAAATCATAATTAAAAAAAAATATATTATAAATATGCAATTTTTAATAATATCTGCCCCACAAATAGATTACATAAATCATTACATTTTGAAGATTTGTCATATTTTTCTCAAGCCAATTGCTCAATTTACAAATCAACTTGTCCTATAAATTTACAATTTTATTTAAATAAAATTTTACTTAAAATAAAACACATTTACGAAATTCAAACTTGTAACCTAAATAAATCTAAAGAGTGGAAGCTCACAGATCAACCAACGATTTTAAATATAATATTTGTGAAACTTATTTTTTCCTGCAACCCTTTTTAGATACTTGTTTGTTATCAAAGTTTTGGGAAGCATTTTCGTAGAACTCTCTATGCTAACTAAAAATGTGCTGGCAGAGAAATAAAAAGCATCACTGGACTATAATCTCTGTAACCTGCATAAGCTTTTATAGGTTTCACTTCGAGCAGAGTTTATTATCATAGAGGCCTTTGTGGAAAATTATTCCAGGGGGATGATTTTGAATAGTTTTACATATTCGGTGTAAAAGGATATGATGACTTTTGTGCTGGTGTCATTTCAGTGGCTGAGTTAGTAAGCGTGAATTTGTTGATGTAGAAGTCACAAATTCTAGATATTATTAAATTCTTTTTTTACTCTAAATACAGTTGATTTTTGTACGTTTATTTTATTGCCAATGATTTGCACTGATCAACTTCATAAAGTATATTTGCTTAGATAAATTATTTAATCAAAATGTGAGTAATATCTTTTTATTTTATGTGTAAATATTATACAAATAAAGTTATTGTTAAATAAATACATTATTTGCTAAGCCAGGAGTCAAGTTTCTTGAATGCGTGTTTGGGCAACGTAGGTCACGGCTTAAAACTTCGTAGTACTAAAAAGATTTTCAAAATACGGAATAAGCTTTGGTTGTCAGTTAATCTCTGGGAAAATAACCAATATTTCAATATAATTTGTCACATTGTATAGATTCATATGCTACACATTCGGATAGGATGTGGCTATTATTATAAATCTTTATTTTTAATATAATTTAGATATTATTATTCTTCTTCTTCTTCTGTCATACCTGCTCCTTAAATAGAAATATTAAGAGACAGACGGAGTTAAGACTATTTGGAAGCATCCGTAGTACATAACCACAGTATCCGATGCAGCAATTTATTATCAATGCTCAGTATATGGTTTTTCTTAGTCTTTGTTAAGTGCCATAATTTGCCACAGTATAGCAGCACCGGTAGTATGCGTGCACTGAATAACTTACACTTCGTACAGACCGAGTGTTGATGCCACTCAAATTTTAGTTAAATGTGGCTTCAACTATCCCAAGGTGCATGGCGAGTTCTTTATTTTTTGGCTACTTTTTCACGAGAATTATTTGTCGGCCAATTGCTCAACCCAATTTACATCCAGTTCTGTATTTCGGATTTTTTAAAATCTAACAGATGTGGAAATCGAGCCCGCATTCTCTAAACTGTTATGCGCGTATGCTAACTTCTACGTTATCAGCGAAACAAGTATCTAAGTAGAAAGAATATAGTATTTAGTAGTTGTCTAAGATAAATATATACTCAATTTTTCAAGGCTCGACTTCATTGTTAAAAAGTCCGTTAATTTTGTTAATGTACTTAAAATTTTATCCTGGTATTTATCAAAAACTGGGAAGAAGTAAATAAAAATTCGTATTCCACAAATATTAATCTTGGCCTGGAAAAAAATCATGGGGTTGTTTTGTGTATCCCTCGGGTGAGAAAAATAGGCCTTTTGAGCTAAAGGGATGGTCAGCGGAAGAAAAGATCAAAGCTCCGAGCCTTAAAAACGTTATAATAATATGTACCTTGGGCATTGTTAGACTGTTATTGTAATATTTAATCAAAATGTATATGGGTAGCGCTTGTTTTTTTAATAAATGTTCAATAAAAAACATACAACTCACATTACGATCTCATTAATTTATTAAACATAACATTTGCTTCGTAGAACAATATTTTGCAATAGTTAAATTTAATTTCTATAAATTATACGCCCTGATTAGCGTAGTTGGTATCGTGTGCGACTACCAATCCGGGGAATGCGGATTTGATTCCTCATCTGTAGGATTTTTACATTAATAATGTACAAATTGAACTACATCAAATGTAGAAAGTAAAAGATACGTAAACTGGAGAGAAACTAGAATTACATGAATACTAGAATTGGTGTTAATTGTTAATGATATTAATTTAATAATAATTAATCTAAAAAAACGCTAACGAATTTGATGTCGTTAAAATACTTTTTTCAGGTCGCAAATATTAAAAGCTTAATTAATTCTTTATTGATATTTTATATCCATTTGATGGAACGTGTGTCGAATTCTCGTTTTATGAGTATTTTTGTCACCCTGGTTAGCGTAGCTGGTGGCGTGTGCGTCTAGTAATCGATGGAATGCGGGGTCAATTTACCATCTGTCGGATTTTAATAATCCAAAATACAGTACTGGATGCCCGTTGGGTTGAACTATTGTCTGATAAACAATTCTCGTGAAAAATAATCTGTCAAGACGTCTTTGCGTCGGAAATCCATATACTCCACTTTCAGAGTGGATATCTTCACACTGTGTAAATCTATATGCTACACGTTGGGAGCGAATATGTTATAAGAAAAAGAAAAACCTATAAATTTCTACAGCCTCTTAGGCAGATAATGATGTAGAAATGCGGATACAATTCCCAGATCTGCTGGATTCTAAAAAAATACAAAAATGCAGAACTGAATGGCCATTGGGTTGAGCGATTTTCGTATAAACTTTAAATATTATTATTTTTTAATCTCCTGATCTTTCGTTAGTTATCATAGCTTATTGTTAGAGGTATAAATCTATTTTACAGAAAGTTGTGAGATGTAATGACAAAGCAGATTAGTTATCTATTATCCATATGATAAATTATAAAATGTTCTACTAGTATTAATATCTAGTATTTACCAAAACTCCTCAGTGGCTTAGAGATGAACTAGTGCGCTTTGGAATCAAAGATTGTGGGCTTAATTCTCACATCGATTAAAAAATAAAATATAAATGCAGGAATTGATGCTTATGAAGTAATTATCTGACAAACAACTCTAGTGAGAAATAATATGTGAAAACATATCTTCATATTCCGGAAATCCATATCCTCCATCTTTGTGGCGGACATCTTTTCTATATTAAGATTGGTGTGTTCTACTTTTGAAGCAAACAATGTACCAAAAAAGTCTCAAAATGGAACAATTTTATTCAAGTACTATATATTTTTATAGTATGCATGTTTTAATTATTTAAATATCATTATACTTAGACAACACTGTCAAATTTATAATTTTTTTCTTAAAAAATGACGCCCATTAAATTCAAGCGCCCTTGTGCGGTACACAATCTGAACATTGTCAAGAAGGGATAAAATTTTTTATGATATTATCAATGTATAATATGACAGTAAAATACGTTTTTTTCTTGGGAAAGGATTAATTATTTCCCCTTTATTTGTAATAAAAGAACATCGTATTGTGTAAGTCCAATGATTTGAATGAATTAAGGATGTATATTGACGTACCACTGTAAACGTTATGTCATAGTATATATGGATGTCCATTTAAAACTGATGTCACAAAAAAAACAGTTTCGACTATAGAGGGAGAAAATTTTGTAACAATAGATATTATCTACAGATACTGTTGATAATGGTTGGCAACCAGTGGAGTACGTGCCAGGAGCGTTCAGTGGCCAGCGAATCATTGCACGTTAATGATTGATCACGATCAACCCCTGTCAAAGCGATATGCCTTTGGGGATGAAAAAACCCTTCAGTCTTTCATCCACGATATACACCCCCGGCAGTTTACAAGTTAGCTTTTTTTTATTATCTTACTTTTAAATAACGTGAAAAATATATTTTTATCGTATTGTTACAAATCTAGCCAGCTTACTTTATGAGTTATATAATATTAATATTTCGGTGATGCGTCAATTGTTAAATTATTCCTTTGCACAATTAAAATAAAATTGACAGTAGGAAACGTATAGAGAATGAAAATTATGTACACTTTAATCGAAACCAAGTTTTTAGATATTGCTTCTGGGTCTTTCGTAACGTTTATTACATTATAGTATACGTTTGTATAGCAAAAATTGTGACTTGTTATCTTGCAGAAAATATGGCTGGTATATGTTTTATTATTTTTAATTATTACTATCGTTAAACACCGAAGAGCTGTAAAAAGATCTGAAGAAAATTCAGTCCATAGCTTCTAGATTTTTTTTGGATCCAAAAATGCATGACTAAATGTCTATTGGGTTGTGCTATTAATTCACTACCGATTCTCGTGAAACAAATCTGTCAATCGGTAAAAGTCTCAAAAGTGTGGAGATTTATGTACTTTATTTCTGGAGTAGATTCTTTTTGAAAAATGTAGCTCCATAAACTTCAAATTTGAAGCGAATATTTTTAAAACATAAATTTACATAGATATCCATAGTGTAAAGATATTTTAGTCTCTCCGGTAGCGTTGTTGGTAGCGTGCACACCTAGCGATCCGGGGAATGCGGGCTTGAATCCCCGTTAGTCGGATTTTATACATCCGAAAAATGCAGGACTGGATACCCATTGAGTTGAGTAATTGTCTGACAAACAATTCTCGTGAAAAATAATCTATCAAGACGTCTTCACATTGCAGAAATCCATATACTCCTCTTTCGGGGTGGATATCTTCACTTTGTGTAGATCCACATACTCCACGTTGGAAGCGAACATGGTACAAAAAAATGTAAATATATGCCTTGAGAGATTGTTTTTTTGCTACAATTGGTTATCAGGAAATTTTCAGCCTAAATTTTACATTTTTGTCTATTGAAATTACATTCACCAGATGTGAGACGTATATGTTACATTCTAGGCTACCAAGGAGACACAAATTTACCAAAATAATATAAATTTAAGATGCGGTCTTACCACGTTGGAATTTACAAATGCCTCAATTACTTGAACCGAGTTAGTTACTTAGTTAGAATGTTAATACAATTATGTATCATGTTTACTATATTCAAATACTTACAAAACTATCAAATACATACGAAATCAAGTACGTCAGTATTTATTGACACAGTCAATTAATTAAAGATTAGGAAATAAATTTAAATGTTTGTAATTACATAGTACCAATATGACAATAGCTCTTGAGCAATTTGGAGATTAGGGATGAAAACGACCCTCGTTGGATAGATAAGGGTTGAAAATAGCAGATTGGCACACCCTCTTTAAATTAGAAGCAATATTGCATTGTACTAATTAAAAATAATTTAGCAGGCATTTATTGCATTGTTAATTCAATGTCCAATCCAACTCATGGATTGAATCTATTTTTTTTATACAATGTTCACTCCTGACGTGGAGCATATGAATCTACACAAGTTGAAGATATCCACTCCGAAAGAGGAGTATATGGATCTCCGCAATGTGAAGATGTTTTGATAGATTATTTTTCACGAGAATTGTTTGTCAAACAAATACTCAACCCAATAGCCATCCAGATCTGCAATCTGATATATGAGGAAGCAAACCCACATTCCCCGGATTGCTAGCTACCAAGTACGCAACTGGAGAGGTATCTAATTATAGTAAAAAAAATAGCCGCGTGGATGTAATCTAATATGGTATATTTTGAAAAATTAATACCAACCACTTTTTACATTATAAATGATAAGAATTTGGTTGATTTGGTATACTGAGACCATAATCTATATATATTATAGTTAAGACTGTGTTTTACAATCAGTGCTTTATTTATTTTGTGCTTTGAAATAATTAGTCTATTAGCCAGTCATATGATCAAAGAGGCTTTTAATTCGTCATATTGTTACAACAAGCAAATTAATATACTTCTAATATACTTCTATGAAAATTATCAAGGTCTTTTTCATTATTAATTTCCTTGCAGAACAATATTTGATAACTTCACCAAATTTACAGTTATCCTGAAAAACGTTTCAGAGTCTTAGTTGTACCGTTCATAAAAATGATCCATCCATTCTTTCAATAGTCCTATTTAATCACATTTCCTCTACAATATGGTCTATCTACATGATTATTTTTTTACTTCTCATCACATTTCTTATATATTTTATATTTTCAATAATTTTACTACATAGCTGCGCTCGAAATACAATCATTCATTAATCACTATAGTTTATTTTATTCATTATGCTATTACAAGTTTATTTTAATACCTGGTAGTTGTATGAATTATATTTAGTTTCTTGTTGATCATCGGCCATCCTAATTGGAAGAAAATGTTCAAAATTACTCAATGGGTTATCCCATACAATTCTGTGCTTTTTAATAAGTTACTTATATCAAAATTTAATTAGAAACAACAACCAAAATCACACGTAGATATTTCATGTAGTTATTATTTTCCGTTTGAGAGAAATTTTTATGACAGACAGTTATATATATTTATAATAAACGCTAAATAAACGTATCCCCAGTATACGTCACAAGCTTCGTGTACACAGAAATCAAGTTGTCTTTAAAATAAGATAGATCAACTTGAAACTATCTTAAATTATATGTAACACGTAAACTAACTAAATTCGGCAAGGAATTTTTACTATTGTGATAATGAGTATTTTCATAATCAGTTATTTTACCATTTTGTAAATTAAGCAAACTAATTTCCCGTATTCATTACGACGTTTTTGTATGCAGCAATGTATTAATATATCATAGCAAAATATATCAGGATAAAAATCTATTAAATTAACTAGAAGACGAAGATGAACTAAATCTATAAACTATCTATAAATGTCGACATAACTCTGTTTTCTTACATTAAGTTGTACCAATATACGTGTGTGGCAAAATTTTATTGAATTCAAGATATATTAAGTTAAGGCTCTCTTAAGTTATCTAAAGCACGTGGATGAACTAAATTGAAAGTTGCAGTTTCACAATTATGGTGATTAACATCTATACAGCTCAATTTTTCTTTTTTATTTAAGTCAAAGTTCTCCCAGCATACGTCGTAAGCCACAAGCTTTCTGCTTTGAGCTTAAAAATCATATTTACACTTAGTATAAAAGCTGTCATTGCAGCGATTTTATGATCAATAAAAAGGTTTCATAGCAGTATGGTGTACGATTTGGCGACAGAGTTTTGCTTTTAGTGGCATTCCTAGTTGTTAGGTCCAACTTCATGTTTTCAAAAGACCCTCGTTAGTATTAAGCCCAAATTAATATTGTCAATATCCCCAGTTAAAGCCGATCATTTCCGTTGGGTGTCCAAACTATATTGCCATCGCTTTACAAGAATATATTATTTGATAGTTTAATTGCTCAACACTACGAGATTATGATTTGAACTGATAGTAACTGATAACAAGATTACTTTGTGATAACACTACAAATATAGAAAATATCTTTGCTACAAACACACACATAAACTCACAGGAAAGTCACTTTAGAAATGCTTATAACTTGAACCGCTCCATGCAGATTGTTAGTGTACAGAGTGTGCATCATAAAAGAGCCTTATTAAAAAACGAATTAACGAAAAAATCTATTTGCAATGGTATTTGCATAATTAAAGCATATCTACTGTACAATATAAGGTAAACTTACAAAAATATTTGGCTAAGAGCTAAAACATTAGACAAACGTAGTGGTCAGCGTTCGTGTCTAGCAATCCGGGAGATGTGGGTTCGATTAGCCATCTGTTGGATTTAAAAAAAAATCAAAAATCCGGGACTTAAATGCCCATTGGGTTAAGCAATTGTCTGACAAACAAGTCTCGTGAAAATAATGTGTCAAGACGTCTTCATATTGTGAAGATCCATGTATTACACGTTCGGAGTGGATTCTTCACTCTGTGTAGATCCATACGCTTCAGCAGTTGGGAGCGAACACGGTATAATATATATATTTAAATCAACAATAAAAGGTTACCTTTTACCCACATCGCAGCACTGTAAATTACTACTAAATAAAACAAACAATATATTGCTTATGATAAAACGATACCTCGGATGGTATAAAATAAGAATTTTATGGACAAAAAAGCTCTCTATAGGCATAATAGTTGATACTAATAATTATATAAATTAAGACACCAGATTTGATAGATTTTTTCTACTACTAACAAAACTATATTTTTGTCTAATATGTCTATTGAAGACGACTAATAAAGTTTGTTAAATTTGTATTGTATACAAAATATAATGAGTAGCACATATACATTAAAATTAATAAATAAATTGATTTGCAGGTCGAATTCTATTATAAAGAAACTCGTAGGACCACCCGTTTTAATTTTATACTTAAATTTTGTTATATTCGATACTTATTTTGTTACTTGGGTATTTGCTATAAAAATGATCTTTAGTGTGTTGATGGTAGGATTACATATCAAAAGTCTTAAGTAATTAAATTTAATTAAAATAAATATGTTCTCGTAACATATTTGATTCAAAAAGTATGTGTAAAAATGTCACATAATTGGTAAGGTTAAGTCGAGTGAATCAATGTTTAGTTAGGTTACATAGAACAATAAAATACCAAGTAATTTTATTGAAATAAAATTATTTAAATTATCTTTTAAAGAGACTTATTGTTGACGGAGGTTTTTGTTCTGAGTATAATAATATTTTTAAAACTAAAAGAAACAACAAAACATATTTATTATAATGTTTATGGATAGTTAAATATATGTATGCATTTATTAAATGTATACGTAAACATATGTATGTACGTGGTACTTTAAATTTTACTTATTTGTCTACAAGAGTTACAAAGATTTAGAAAACAAACCATCAAACATTAAAAAGTCTTTGCGCAGGAAAATGATCATCGTCGACAATCATAAATGTACGATTTTATTACTCTAAATCTGGAATGGCGTAAAGCGGATATTTCCTTACCGCCAGCGGCACAGTTTTAACGTCAGACCATTCCGTGGTTTGTGTTAGCACAAACAAAAACAGGTGAAGTGTATCCGAAAGTGGAGTAATGTTTTAACTTTTTCACTGTCGCATCTTGCCGAGAGGGCCCTTGTTGTGGGTGAAAGGGGGATGAAAGATTTCTGTCAGTGGTCCCCCAGAATGTCGTAATTAACATTGACAAATGTGGACTAATCTACCTAAGTACAGATCCGAATTTAGAGATATAAAATAGAATTTATCTTGTTTATACAGTATTTAGAGTTTGTCATAAATTTATCTGGCCGCCTATTGAATTTTGTATTTATATATCGACCGTAAAAAATGAACCAGACTGGATGTTTATTAGGTTGAGCAATTGTCTAATAAACATTTTTCGAGGAATCTTTCTTTAGATTACGGATCTCTATGTACGCCACTTTCCGGGTGATTATCTCCACACTGTGTACATTTATATGCTCCTTATTTTTTTTACACGGTGTAAGAATATGTATTTGCCATGATGCATTTTTTTTGACTTATGCGTGGTCTAATTGATAACTCTGCTACTCTGGATAATATAAGTATGTACGTCCCTGATAATTACATGAAAAATCAAGGTCATCGGTCGTTTTTTTATTCATAAATGCAGGGCTAACCTGCAAGTAGTTATGTCAATATGGAGAACAATGGTGATGCTTAATGTGATCTCTTCGGATATTGATATCTTCCAACTGTGTGAGAGTGAGCTTAGATGGATGGTACTGTATATATTTTTCGAATATGACCTGTCTAACTTACTCGGTAGACTCTCTTTATTTTCTTACTCATGTTATTTTTTAATTTATTTTTATTATTTGCTGTTACTTATACAATATTGATTTCACCTACATATTTATATTCTAAATTATTTAAGACTGCTAAATTTCCTAAGTCGAAATTAAAATACTAAATGTTATACGTATGTTATGTCTTTGCTCATTGCCCACATATACTATAGCATGACGATGCCGTAAGGCGAAACCCGGGTCGCTAACAGTGATGTCACATATGGAAGTTCACAATCAGTCAAACATATTATAACATATAAATATATATGTTCTTTGTAAATATTGTATTAATACTTTTTGTTATATTCGTGTTGAAAATGCTGTGAGCCAATAATTTGCAATGGTTTTAAGACATAAGAAAAAAATATAATGTAATATTATATATTATGGTTCATTTGAAAAATATTTATCGTATTAGTAAGTATTTGAATTTCATATTATATTCTTGATGTAAAATTCATACTAAACATTAATTTATTTCCTTAAAGTTTCAATCGCGTTTTTCTCTTTTTTGTTACCATGTGGGTTGGACGTCTTCTGCTTAGTTACACCCAGTTGAGAGATGTATTTTCATAGTGAACTTATTTCAATACGCTAAAATTTTAAGAGGAATTTTTTTAAACAAATATTTTTTTTTTATAAATCAATCATAAATCATGTTTTTCAATATTTGTTTTTTTTATCAGTTCAAAATCTTGTTCAAAACTTTCTGTTGTATATATTGGGATAGTAGAATAAGTTCATTTTGGGAAAAAATATTCCTTAACTCAATATAGATTTAGTGAATTGTGTTTATCATTATGGTTGAATGCCGCCCTGAAAGATATTTCTCATACCCAAAAACAATTTGTAACGTTTCCTCTAACAGTGAAATTGTCTCGACAACAACCTAACCCAAGAGCCGTTTTGTCGCTAAAGGTCTGTCGTGCAGAGGTCTCAAATTGTAAATTACCCTCCACGAAAATTAATATCACTGAGACGACTTTCACTCTCATTTTGGAACTCTGTACCGACCTCCCTACCTGAGGTAGTTTTGTCACACTAGATGATCCAATTCAATTAGATACAACCCGAAAACGCCCGATATATTATTTAAATAACATCTCAAAAAATTATCATGAAATATTTATTTTTTATAAATAACATGTTCGCTCTTAAAGTGGAGCATATAGATCTACACAGAATAAAGAATCCACTTCGAGAACGGAGTAAATTGATCTCCGCAATATTGAAACATTATTATTCACGAGAATTGCTTGTCAGACAATTAATCAACCTAATGGGTTTTTTCGGAATTATTCGATTTTTTAAATCTGACAGATGGGCAATCGAGCCCGAATTCCCCGGATCACTGGGCACGCACGCTACCAACTGCGCTCACCGGGGAGACGAATATTTACTTTTTAAATATTTTTGTTGTTGTAAAAGAAAACTAAATTTTTCAAGAAGTACCAAAATGATCTCTATAAAAATATACTTGATTGAACTTTTAAAAATATTTGTAAATGGTAAACAGATTTAAAAGATATCTAGAACAATAATAGTACATTATTTTTCGATTAATATCAACCGCTTTCATCAAATAAATATAAGAAATCCTTCCTTCAATTTGATCGAATTAAAAAAAAAACTCTTTAAAAAAAGCTTTTAATAGTTTTGAAAAAGTACTAAAAGGTAAGCAATAAATTTTAAGCCTCTGAGACCTAAGATTAGGAAGATTTTTTAAATCGCCTGTTGTTTCCAGCAAAGTTCAATTACAGAAATTATGGAAAAAAAATGCTACTAAGGATTTTGATTTGGATCTTAACTGCTATAAGATAATTATGATTGAATATAAAAGCTTTCCTTTTGACATATTTCATATATTTATTTGATCATGAAATTAAGTGAAGTATATAATATATAGTCACTTTGCATTGCTTACGTTACAATTAAAAAATTATCGACTGCTTATGGAATAAAAAAAAATCCAGGTTCCGTGATGATATAGCCTCATCAAAATATTATGATATTTTTATGGGTTAAATTTGGACATGAAGGGGGAAACAAGCAATCCTATGCGACATAAGTAACTGCCGAAAAAAAGATGAATTCCTTGACTGTCATAATTTATTATATAATATATTATGAGTATATTTTTTGCTTAATGTAATGTAACATATCTTTCTATCACAAACCTTTCTAAATATTGTTTTGATTTAATTAAGGTAAGTGAGTTTAGGTTGTGTTATGATAGGTTGTTTTTTGAGAATTGAGTTAGGTGTGGTTAGATTACGTTAGACTAAATAAGATTAGTTCCGGTAATGTTAGGTTATATTCGACTAGGTTACGTTAATTTAAGTTAGAACAGGATCAAATTTGATTGTATTATGTCAAGTTTGATTTTTACTGTCAAATCTCTTTCTATATTATTATTTATTCTATTCTGTTTCGAAATATTTACCATTTAGTATAGTTTTCTAAAAAAAAAAATATTCGTATGCTTGGTGTTGAAACAGTTAAAAAAAAAAGCACAAAATTGGGTCGTGTTATGTAATGTAGCCTTCGGCTTGATTACCGTATTACTTGGCGTAATGTAGAGACAAAATGGATAGGCCTAATTAAATTCGAAGGTATTTTTTAGATAGACCTTTAAGATTAGACGTAAATGACGAAGAGATGATAAATGTTTTAGAAGTTCTAGAAGCTTTCGATAAACTTTTTTTCAAAGATTAAAGTGATAATCTAAGCAAAAGCACATTTTAGGTTTATTTGTACTATTAAGTTTATCTAGACACAGACAGGATAGACAAATAGATAAATATTTCAAAGCTTAAACAGATTTTATTATGTTATTTAACCAAAAGCCTTTCCCACTACTTCTTATGGTTGTCGTCATTTTCTAAAAACTGAGATTTATTTTTGTACAGTAATCAGTGTCTCCCTAGTAGCGTAGTTAGCGTGCACGCTTGGCAATTCAGGAAATGCGGGTTCAAAAATGCAGGACTGGATGCCTATTAGGTTAAGTAATTGTCTGACAACCAATTTTCGTGAAAAAAAAATCTGTCAAGACGTCTTCGCATTGCGTAGATCCATATACTCTTCTTTCGGAGTGGATATCTTCACACTGTGTGTATCCATATGCTTCACTGTAGGAGCAAACATGGTATAAGAAGAAGAAGAATCAGTAGATGGAGGTTAGCATGAGTGTTTTGGAGCCGGATTACACTGGTTGCTAGATTAAAAAAGTATTTCTTTAGCTGTTCGTTGTTTCTGTTTGGGGTGATATATAATAATGCAAGCTTATTTTAACCAGTGTCACATAAAATAGGTTATAAATAGAAATTAAAAAAAATATCATATCCGTTTGTGAATTGGTACGTATTGGTTTAACAGTATAAATACGGCTATTCAATTAATGCAGGGTGTAGATTTAGGCGTGGTCAAGTCTTACGTTAACAGATTTTTTTTTAGGAGAATTAGTTATCAAACAACGGCTCTGTTCATTAAGCATCCAGTTCTTCTTCTTTAAAATTCTTTCAATCCTTCAGCTGTAAGAATCGAACCCGTAGTCACCAATACCAAAACGTATACAATTCAGCTACTTATGCCTACATATGAAAGATTATATTAAAAAATGTAATAAATAATTTTGGCAACGAAAAAAAGTTTCCCAATTTTTTTTTTTAAATTTAACGATTTACTTTTAGTTAAACTTCAAAATATTTTATTTGCTTTATTAACATGTCGGCTCAAAAACATATGGAGCTTTATCTTATGAAGATGTCTGCTTTGGAAATAAAGAATACAGAATAGCGTTTTGTGAAGACATGTCTTGACAGATTATTGTTCACCAAAGTTAGTTGTCAAGTAATTTTTAAACCTAATGGGCATCCATTTTTCAAAATCGAGCAGATCTAGAAATCAATCCTATATTCTCCACATTTGATAGCTATACAATGCGATAAAGACAAAATGTAATATGTAAGGTCATATTAATTATAATTTGATAGTATATTTTCTTGGTAGAGGAAAAAAATTGTCCAACATTGACAAAATTAATGACAAAGCGTTTTGTAAATATTTTGGATAACACTTCTGAGTATTGTGTACCTGAATGTGATATTTGTCCGAAAAATAAGACGTCTCTCATAATACAAATAATGTTTTTCATGAAGGCTGTGTTTATTTCAGGTTTGTATTTTCATGTTTTTCCAACTCACATTATTCGCATTAAATGATTTCCACGAAGGTTCTTGGGCGTGGGTGGACTTAACATTTAAAATACCTTTGATATAATAAAGAATACCACCGAAAATTGTACGTAAAATCTTAGATTCAAAAATAGATAAGCTAGTTTCTTGCAAATTGGAAACATTTTTATCAAGCAATATAGTTATCCAGAAAAATGTTTTTTACTTTACGTTGAAAGTCTCTTAGTGGTACAATAACTGGCTGTGATACATAGCTACTTTTTTCTTCCGATCAGTGAGATGTAACATGTTGTATGGCCAAACTATCAGGTACTTACTATGCATAGGATTTGTTAAATGGAATTAAAAGACGTTTTAATGACTTGGTGAATCTTGAAGGGGCCACATGTCAACGATATGATTCTTGTTTTTCCTTCCAACACCCGTTACGTCTCCTTGTATACCGCGGTATAACGAACGTGAGATGCTCTTCATAAGTGTCATAAGTAGCAGCTTCCCAAAACCTTGGCTGGCGTGCATTAGAATGTACGTGTTTCTAATTAATCCAACTAATTATAATATCTTGTCTTGTCGAGAAGAGACCTTCTCGTTCGTCGTTTTTCTAGTAACTAAGTATCATACGGCATGATGATCAATCACATTGGATAATTATTTGACAAAATCCATTTTATTTATTTTCAACTTCAGCACACATGAGTGCGTGTTGATTTGCGTCTTGGTTATTTATATGGGACATTCCCGTCAAATAAATTAGATTGCTTCTCAATATCAATGCTCCAGAATACGCATGATTACGACTAGTTGTAATCATGGAGCGGTTGGAAAGGACAGTAAGTAGGTTAGTTTAAAAAAGATCTTTGTTAAATGTGATCATTTACAAATTTTTAGATAACAAAAACTTGTGTTTGTCATTTTATGTATTGATTTATTTAAATCCATTAATTCAATGCAGCTTTAAGCTCACATATTATATTAAGTCTTCAGGCTGTATTCATTCGAGTCAAATTCATTAGCTTAATACAACCGTTTTTGTATTCTGAAACCTTTTTAATGAAATAATAAGGTATCCACATTGTGTTGTGTGGGGAGTATGAATACACAAGGCAAAGCTATAGTAGAAATAGAAATAAAAAAGCTCACTAGACATAAGTTGAAAGCTCTTAAGAACTAAATTCTTTCAAGAGCAAATGCGACGGAAGATACGAAGAGGAATGAATTCAATTAAAATTTCAAATAGTGTAAGCCAGCAGCGTTGTTAGTAATATTTTTTTTCTTAACATAAAATAAACTTTTATTATTTCATATGCACATTTTTTTTAGTAAAAATAAATTCATATCGTCGATGCCTTGAACTTTTATAAAAATCTTTGACATTGTAAAATTGTGTACATATTTTTGTCTCGTTAATTGTACCATTTGTTCTATTGCTTTCTCTTTTTTTTCTCAAATATAAAGGAAAGTACAATTCCACTCCGTCAATTTTATTAGTATTTTCAAATAGCTTATAATATTATTTAGATTGGGGAAAATATAGCACCAGTTTCAGTCTTCATAATTTTCAAATTTGTGTCTATTAGATATTTTGACTTTGTCCCAAAATAATTAAATATTTTTATGTCTCCTATAAAATCCTCCCCTGTAGTGTAGTTAATAGCGTGCGTGTCTAGCAATCTGGATAATGCTGGTTTAAAACCTAAAAATGCAGGACTGGATCACCATTGGGTTAAGCTATTTTCTGACAAACGATTCTCGTGAAAAATGATCTATCAAGACGTTTTCACATTGAAAATATAAGTCTACATACTCTTTTTTCGGAGTAGATTCATTACTCTATGTAGATCCATATGCTTTACTTTGAGAGCAAACATGGTATACAAGCATATTCTATGTGGGTAACGTCCTTTTTCTTTTCCACAGTCGATATGTTATAGCGCTGATCGAAATAACGTAACCGCACTCATATAAACAGTAAAATAAACAATAAATCAATCTAATTGAGTGCGTTCGATTATTTGTTGAATTGTTTGTTGTTCATATTTAAGGTAACATCTTATTATTGTAATACATAGAATTATGTCTGAAAGCGATAGCGAGGCTAGCATGTATGCTTTGAACTGAAAATCTTTCCACCGTGTGAGCTCATATCGACGTTGGAAAGGAAAAAGGACGTTACTCACATATAACGAATTTTACAGGAAATACAAAAAAAACCTTTATTTAGCTTAAGCCAAACAAAAATCATAGGCATAACCTTGAAGTGCATGAAATTGAGCCTATTATTTTAATTACTTAATGCGATATGAATTTAGTAAGTTATTTAACAAAAAGCAGTAAAATTGATTGGATGGTGGCCTTTTTTTCTGGTCCTAAATTTCACATGTCATTATTTTATTCACATTATCGAATCAAAGCTATTTTGAAAAATCGAGGGTTACGTCCTTTTTCCTTTCAACAGTCAATATGCTCCACGTAAGAAAAAATAGTCAAAATAGGTTTTGATATAAGTAATTTAAATATTGGCAAATTTACTGTAATAAAATACAAAATACATATTGTGAAATATTGTGGTATAATATATTAATTATACTACGAGCCAGTACAGCTCATGTTACTCTCAATGATTTAGTCTAGGTATCTTGACAGAAATAGCTATTGACAAAATATCACACTTATTTATTTATAATAAAAAACTTTTTATCATGTGTCTACTATTATAATTAATAAAACCACTGTCATGTTTTGGAATGCAAAAACTGAAAAAATGTAATCAATATATTCATATAATACATCGTAGATTAATGTAGAATAAATCTCAGATGACATATTATTGCTTTGGTAATATATTGGTCTCGGTGAAGAGAAATGAATTTATTGAAAATACGATCGACAATTGAAGGCGCATGTCGAACGGAAAGCTGTATTGCACGAGAGCTTTTATGTAGATGAAGGTTGTACTGCGCATTTGCAGCTAGAGCAAATAGTGCATATCGATGTGTATACATAGAAGTCGTTGGATTCAATTTCATATACTTCTTCACAGCTTAGCCTCGTGGTATATTTTATCGTATGTTAGATTATCTTTAGTTTGATTGTATTTCTTATGCGGTATTTTATTAATCTAAGTTCTATTATACTTGCAATATGTTTGAATGAAACTATTATAAAATCAACTATCTGAGAGATGTGTTTTTAAAATTAACTTATTCCGCAACATTAAAATAAGAATTCAAAATTATTTAAAACTGATTAACTATAAGCGATCCGGGTTACGCCTTTAGGCATCTTCAGACTACATTATATGTGGGCGGTGAGCGAACATATAACATACTACC
>JAGVSQ010004675.1:0-18937 GCA_022683975.1 Rhyacophila evoluta | reverse complement strand
TTGGGTTTAACCTAGTTAATTATAAAAATAAAATAGTCAATCAATTATAAAACAATTGTTGTTGAAAAATATGTTGATCATTAAGAATAGGCTGCCATAGTTAGTACGAGGGGTATATTGCTGAAATCCATGGGTGACTTAACCGTGTATTATTATTATAAACTATTTTGTCCCATGTCTTTTTAAAAAAAAACTTTATAAATTCTATGCATTTAATAAAGTAGATGATCGAATGTAATAAAGGTGTGTATTTTAAGCCAGTGAAAGTGTACGGTAAGAAATATGAATTTGTATGGTTACTTAATAACAACAAAAAGTGTATATTTTATTTTTATCTAGCAAAAGTTTAGTAAAAATCGTTATGATGGTGGACATAATAAAAAATGATGAATGTCTTTAGATATAAAAAAAACTCCCACGAAATATTCAAACATTCAAATACTTAATGACAAATCCTGGATTCCTTGAAAATAAACCCTAACGCAGGTTATTAAAAAAGGTAAAATATCCTTCTGAGTATAAGAAGTTTTTTTTTTGTAATTTAAAATTCATAAATAAAATGATGAGTTGCTACCATAAATGTAGCCTAAATTTGGAATAAAAATGTCTATCGTGTTAAATTTATTGTTTATATCTTTTAAAGTGGGACGTATTAATGTTTCTGTCACTTTTCAACAATATTAGGCAGCGTGAGATGAAAACGTATCATATTTTTTTTTGCGTGTGGTATTTTGTACGAGGGATTAAAAGTGTTAATATAAATTGCCGCTTCTTTACAAAGATATAGAGTTTTTTATTTATTTTTTGTGATAAACATAACTGAGCTGGAGGAACATGGTGTTATAGTAACAAAATTAAATGAACTCTCCACAGCGAAGTTTGTTTACCGTAGAAAATACTACGTTTTTATGAAAATTCTTCACGTCGATAATAACTATTTTCATTACTACGACACGTAACTTTGAGTAGACTTAATGCCCAATATGGTCAAGGAGACGAACATAGTTTAATAAAAGGACGAATGTATTGTTTGGTTTATCTTGGAAGAAAGATATCACGGAAGTTAATGCTAATTCGTATATACGATCAAAATTTAATCTTTTTTTATATGTACAGAAATATATTATATTATATAATACTTTGTCTCCCCGGTTAACGTGGTTAAATCCGGGGAATGCGGGCCCGATTCCCCATCTGTCGGATTTAAAAAATACAGGATTGGATGCCCATTGGATTGAACAATTGTCCTACATACAAATCTCGTGAAAAATAATTTGTCAATAGGCCTTCACACTGCGGAGATCCATATAATCCATTTTTTGAGTGGATATCTTCATACTGTGTAGATCCATATGCTCCAATTTGGGAGCGAATATGGTATTGAAAAATATATAAATATAATACTACTCAGATGTATGCATAAAATAATATATCCTGATAACGACTTGAAAACAGTTTGAAATATAATTGTATGTAATATATTTATAAAAAGTTGTCGATAGCTATTTCGAAGCAAACTGTTATTAAACGTATACCATTAGGAAAAATTATATGTGAAGGATAATATTGTAGTTTATAGATACGAAGGTGAGTATGAAGGGACATTGGTTGCCATTTTTATGCATTTGAAAAGGGATCGCTTTTACACGACAGTAAACTAAAATGAGGAAGCCATTTCGCTCAGTTTCCCCGCAAGAGTCATTCGATATGCCTGATGTTTATATCATACGATAATTCATCACAGACGAGTGATGACCAGAAAATATATTTTAAATTTTATAAACAATTATATTTTCAAAGGAATACGTTAGGAGTATTGTAATCAATTATTCGAATGGTTAGGAGTTGAAGCTTTTAAAAACATGATGAGACACATTTTGATTTCAAAGCAACGCTAAAAGATTAATAAAGAGTAAAACTACTGTTTGAGCGCAGAAGAAAAATAAGTAAAATATGAAAATTTATGAGAGTATTTAGTGGAGTGTCATAAGATCTTTATTGAGGAATAATACAGCAGATACTACCAGTACTAGAATGAGTCCAAAACCAGTACTAGATACAATTTATTTAGATTAATATAATATTTACGTGCGGGATTGTAATAGTGTAATAACAATACGGCTGTGAAACTTTGCTTTTGAAAGCAACAGAATAAAATTTATAACCGTCTTATTATTGTCTTTGTTTAAAAGAAAATCTCACCCATTGACCAAGTGAATGTTTATGAGTTTTAAAGTAAAATGTTAACGTCAATGAAAAAACTAAGAACCACAATTTACAAATATGATATATTAAGTTACGTATTTATATCTATATAATCTATATGCCAAATTTTATAATTAATTTTCCCCATATAATTTTCTAAGTGTCTAATAATTATGAAATACTATAAAAAACTTGTTTCGATATCTTTATGCCTACTAAATTCATATGCTAAGTTTTGGAATCGAAATGATGTTACATATACAGTGGTGTATTTATTTTGAAACTTTCCTACGGGCCGTAGGGTCCGCCGATCGCGTTTCCTGAATCATCTCCGTGCGTGCGCATGTGAGACGAGCTTGGCGTGATGCGACACTGTGTCAAAAGATTTCAAAAATAATATTTTACCTGCTACCTAAGAGAACAAGCTGAATGAAACATAATACATTCGCTGCTAACTGGTCAGCGAAGAACACCACCGACCGAAACCATAATACATTCCAATAAAATTATTTATATTCATTTTAATTCGGAGGTGGAAAAGGGGCACATATCGAAGCGTTTTCTACAAAGATCGTAAGAGTTATTTTGGCAATTTTAGATTTGTTTCCAAATCAATTAAAAATAGATATCCGAATGGACTGGCAAAAGATCATAAGGAATGCAAAAGCCAAAATTTAGATTTTATCTACGAAATATCGTAAGCGTTGTATAGATTTACGCATACATTTTTTTGCCGAAATGGCTCGATATAAAGTATACAAGTCAGTAATATCAGCTGGGAGAGTTATTTAATCAGCAGAAGGTTGCCATAAAGCATTATAAGAGATAATTGGTGCTATTGTCTGAAAAGTGCCTTGATTGTGTAGTTGGTAAGAGTGCGGGATTGTCTATATATCTAATGTAGTGGATTCAAGACCGGTAAATGTATAAAAAATAATAAATTTTTAATGTGTGGTTTTTTTAATGAAAATTTGTTAAAATTTATAAACACGATGTCTATTGTCACCCTTATGGACCACATCAAATTTGGTATCTCCTCTAAGACTGATAAGTTAGTTATAGATTTTTTTCATGTACATGCATGTAGAGTTAATATTCTTTGAAGGCATCCGCAGCACGTGTTTTATCCAGCCTTATGCCTTTTAATGTGACAAATGATTGCTCACTTCATTCTCTAATTAAATGTGTTTATCCCATAGCTAAATGGACAACTCTCACTAATAATCGCAATGAGTTGTTTTAAAAGCTCAAAATTCGATTAAGAGAGTCTTCGTCAGATGCCATGGCAGAATACATTTAATTTGAACCTGATACTGTTACGTCACTAAAACAGTAAACAGGTAATTTATTTTAATAACAAGATAAAACGTATTTAATAATGTGGCGTAATTAAGATGAAAATAATTATATTTGAAATTTTTTTGCCAGTTTATTATGAACGTATACTAAGTGAATTTTTAAAAACCAAATCCAGGTCTGATGATTCAACGAACACAATGAAAATGTTTTATAACATCTCTTATAGAAGATGGCCACGGTTGAATTAATAAAATACTAATTAATTTTTCCAATAAAATTACGGACCATCAACCTATTGTGTGTAGTTTTTAATTAAAACTCCATAATTAAATGTGGGGTTTTTTTACACTTACCTTTATAATTAGATTGCCTGCGCTTTTTGGAAATTTTGAATTCGATGAAATATTTACCGAACAAGTTTTTGAACGTACCTGAAAAAAAAAAAGAAAAAAATATATTTAGTTTGTTAAACACACTTATAATTAAAAGTTAATTATAAAATCCGACTCGATCTATTCTTTGCAATCCATTTTTTGCGATACAATTGAATTATAAATTAATCATAAATACTTGTTTACCTGTAATTTGTTTTGATTTTTAGATTTGATCAGAATTCAGAATTAGTTTATAAATTATAATCCTTTAAAAAATATATTGTTGTAGTATAATATCAAGTTACACAATAATTTGAAACCTTTAAACAATATTATTTTATCATTCTATTTAAAACAAGGTTAAAAATATGTTCGTAGCTTAACAGCACTCCATTGGAAATAAAATTAATATTTAATGGATACATACCGGATATTTAGATAGATAATGAAATCGGAATTTATAGACATTTTAAGTATGCAGACATTTTTTCTGAGCAAATTTTGTTGTGTTGTGAATGTGTATATTAATATAATTTAAACTCAACTTTTACTAATAATCGTAAACAAAAATATCTACTCCGATTTTAACGCAAAAATAGTGACAAATTTTAAGTGTCAGCTCATTTTTGGACACCTTATATCATATCGACTGTGAAAAAAAAAGACGTAACTCACACAAACCAACTTTTACATGAGACACAAAAAACGACTAATAAATGATTTTGGGGCAGCGAAAATTTTTAAATAGACATAACATTGAAGTGCGTGTAAGCTAAAACCAGTATTTTATTTACGCAATATGATATTATTTCAATAAGTAATTTACAACCAATAAAATAGATGTAGTAGAAGTCCTTTTTCCTGGTCACGAATTTCATAGGTCCCCGTTTTTTCAAACAAAAAACCTAATTTTAAGTACTAATTCGGCGTTCGCAGTTTACACCTTTGTGATAGAACGGGTATTTTGTAAGTTGTATGCATTGTGATTATCGAAAAAAAGATATTTTGTAAAAAACTGAGGGGTACGTCCTTTTCCTTTTCCATATACGATATGTAACTGATGTGACTGTATAAAATTTACCACAGTGTTTCCATGCGGTATTTATTAAAGAAAATATTGAATTCATTGAGTATATCAAGTCTTCATAACTTCTGAATTATAATAAATTTAAATCCCTTATGTTATAAAATTTGAAGTTTATTTTTTGTCGTAGACAGAATTAAAATAAAAACAGCATTTGAAAGAAACCTATAAAGGCTACGCATAAATCTCGGGCTAGTAACAAAAAACTCCTAAAACACAGGCCATTTCAAACGACACATAATGGCATATATTAAAATATTCAAAAAAGCTCCGAATTTCCGAGAATCCCTCACTCTAATGACCAAAAGAATAATTAATACAGTCAGGAACGTAGAAAAAAAGCTCACAAAAAAGCTAAGTTCCCGAGGAACACCTGCATAGTATTTTTTTTTCATTTCCACGTTATTTTTGGCCGGTTTTCTTGGCCAAATAAGCGAAAGCTTTGACAACAAAAATCTTGATGACTCGCAGGTAGTTGTATTATTCAAAGGAACACAAAAAATACGTTTTTATTCTTTGTATAAACGATAGAACTAATGTCCCGATGAAAAATGTTTGTGTTTATTAATCCACAGGGAGATAAAAAAAAAGTGCACCTATATGTACAGTAAGACTACAAAGTATCACATTTATTTTAGTAAACCTATTCATTATACAAGAACCAATCATGTTAAGTAATAAAAGATAAATATATGTATATATATTCTAAAATACGTGTGACTATAGTCTCAATCAATTTAATAAATTATTTTTAGTTAAAAATAAAGTTCGTTAACATTATCAATTACACTAATCACCTTTCCGTTTGTATTAACTATGGAGATGGGCCTGATAAAAATATCATTAATACATTAAATAATACTATTTGTTTCAAATAAATATACTATAATATTATATCAAGCTATAAATGTCAATAGTTAAATAGATATAGCTAAGGATTATGAAAAAAGGCTATACATAAGACTTCTTTAATCTGCAATACCACATTCTTATAAGTAAAGTCACTTATATTTTGTTCTTATATCCACTCCGAAGGTAGAGCATATAGATCTACGCATCGTAAAGACATATTTTGACCAGCGTTTTCCGCAAGGATTAATAGTCAGCTAATCGTTTTACCTAGGCATCCAGTCCTGGATGTTTAATTCTTTTTTAAATCCTGCAGTTCCGGAATTTGATCACGAAACCTGTTGTTTCGAAGCACGCACGCTATCGGAGAGAACGAAGAGACCTGAAGTATAATGGCGACATTGAAAAATTCCCTAATGCTCTTTCTCTAATTATTATTATTTTTTTGTAAAGAAACGAAAGATTATTCATATTTCTGTTCACAGAAACAAATAACATGCCATATAAATTAGTATTATGGATTCAAATTTGTTCTCAAGTGATCTTTTGAATACGAATTTGGAGTGCCCACATGTGGTAATATTTTTACCAATTTAGAAGTTTTTAGTTTATTTAGTTTGTTATATGGAAAGCGAAGAGGGTTTACAAATCGGCATATTAGTTGAATTGATAGCAGTGAATGATTTTAGTGTTTAAAGCGAATGTGCATACAAAATTAACTCACTAATGAAGCAATTAATATATTTACTTCTTGTTTATAAAATTATGTGTAAAAATATATATTATATTTACATAATGTTTATGTATTTAAAGTTTATGTGTTTTTTCGATATTGTGCGATGTCCCTATATCGCAATGCACCCTAAAGCTACTTACAAAAAGAATAATATGCAGCAATTCAATAGACTGTGATTGAAAAGATTTTTCTTTCCTCGTATGTGTTTTAGGGTTAAATAGCGAGATGGATTTCATCCTTCATCCCCGAAGACGCCATACACGTGAGGAAATAGTGATAGTCTAGGTCGACGGATCTAGACATTACATATTTAAAAATGATAAAATACACTATTATAAACAAAATGGTTATTACACCACAAAGATTATGATGTAATGATTCGTAATATAGCTTCTAATGTTTATTTAAATATAAACAATGCATCGACAGTTATAATCTTTCAAAGAAATAATTTAAATTTTTGCTTGCTGACCTTTTTGAAATAACATACATACAAGTATATTGCGAATATGTGTGCATTATAATAGAATGAAAAGATTTTGCAAAGTGAAATCTAGATTAGACGACATGTGCAATACTCTGGAGCCTATATAACATTTATGATACTTCATTGATGAGGTTGGATTCTACGGATCTGACAGTTTTTTTCAACTGAAGAAAAGCTGATTTATCAGATTTTATTAGCCAAAAGTTCAAAGACGAAAAGTAAAGACGATTTTTTCCTCAATGTTTATTTGCCTACATGTAGTGGATTTAATGCCTGAAAACACTGAAACTACGTTCATACATTATATATCGAATATGAAAAGGACACAATCCTCAGTTTTTTTATAAGCTTTTATTTAGTTCTGATTTTTTCTTCTTCAAAATACCATTTTTGACAGTCACAATGTATACAACTTAATACACATTCTATCAAAAGGACATAAGCTGCAAATACCGAATGAGTATCTAAATTTAGCTATTAAGTTTGAAAAAAGGATGGCATGTGAAATTTGCGACTAGAAAAAGGGACTACCACCACATGCATATCATTTGTTTTTCTTAAATCACCTATTAAAGTAATATCAAATTAGGTAAACAAAACATTAGTTTAAGTCTTCGCGTACTTTTAACACATTCGCTGCGACATTTATTTATAGCATAGTGTATTGACGCACCCAGGGGCGTCTTTAGCAGCGAACGTGTTAAGGTTGTGTCTATGAAATATTTTGACTATGGCCCAAAATCATTAATACACGTTTTGTGCCTCATGTAATTTTTTTTCTACTTGCGTTACGGCCTTTCTCATTTTCACAGTCAATATGGATGGTTAAAATTTTTTTTTTTTAAAACTTATATTTATATTCATAAGCTATTAATGAAACTTGAAATATTTTTACTCATAAATGTTTCAATATAATAGACATCATACAATATTGTTGTATGGAAGCAGATTCCTAAGATATATATAAATCCTGTTGTGTATAGCCATTGTGTTAGATGTGGGGGTGGCATGCAAGGCATCCTGCATCGATGCATCCATCAAAAATGTTGGAGCAAATAACTTTGACAGCTAATAAATGATCAATAAACACTGTGAATATACATCATTTTAATGTTTACTTTCAAACGCCTGCAACTCTTGAGATAATATAAAATATTTTATAAAACATCCTAACGTAACGAATCACACTAGAAATTTTATCGAATATTATTTGGCTATTCTAAAAAAAGATGGCATCAATTTTAGTAACATACATTCGCAATACGTTCAGAATTAGTTTAATGGTAATTTATTATAATTTTTATATATTCTACATATTTAGTGTATTTATTTTTAATAATTACTATTGTGCATTAGATAAATTTGTTATATCAAAATTCAGGAAATAATCTGATCAAGGTTAATAATTTTTTTTATCGTCATTGACAATAACATTTTTATTACTTATTTAAAATATTGTTAATGCGAATCATATATACTATTTATGAGGTATGTGTGTGTGTATGAACGATTTTTTAATAAATACTTATAACCTAACCTAACAACATTTTACTGTGAAAGTTCATGTTGTTTATTTAGAAGAGACAGTGGAATTTTAACTGATATATATCGTCCAATGTCAGTCACTTATTTTTAAATATTATTTTGAACTTATACTTAAATCTTTGTCTATGGAAATATTTACTGTTCAGATTCAAAGAAATAATAAAATATATCTAGTTATATTAGATGAAATTGGAGCTATGGTGTGTTTAAAATATACTCATAAATATATGTTTTATTGATATTATATATACGTATGAGCTATGAGAAGCGAATTGACAGATACTTTTATATGCTCGTATCTATCATCAAAGAGTTGATTTATTTATATAAATTATTACGTCAATTTTTCAATAATGGTTAATATATTTAAAGGAGTGCCTTAAGTATTTAAAAAGCATTACTTATTTTATTGTTCAACCCATATTAACATCGTAGAACTCCATTATATAGGTGAGGAACAAATCATGCACTTGTTAACTGAAGCCTGCTTTGGGGTTATTGCCATTAATTATTTTGTAATTATTTGAAGGTTTCTTGCCAGAACATTGATTACTAGCCAATCACGTAAACTATTAAATTTATATATATATATATATTGTATATAAATACACATTAAACGTATAGATTTTTTCGTTATATTGATACAATGCAGCGACGCCGAGAGATTTCAATGCATTTGCTAAATCCACATGGTTACTCTAACGACACAAGCGTTAATAAACTATTCACCCGTTATAAAATGAAAATGCGTTTTAAGTGAATACTAAATTACTTAGCACTATTCAGTAGGGCTACCGAAACACGATTAATGTACAAAAAATTAATTCGTTCTTAATTAATCTGTGAAATTAATATCCGTTTTGTAAAAATAGTAAATTTGAATGGTTGTTTTCGTGTTGTACTATTTTTATTTATAACGTTTAATTTGATGTTTGATAAACTCGATACTGGTGGACGTAAATTCAACCGTGTTAAAAATATCAACCCGTTAGCGTCGGTCGATAAAAAACCGTGAAGGACAAAAATGCGATATTTTAGTTGTGGGTAAAAAATAGTGATGGGTTAATTCTATATATGCATAATTGGCATCACAATGTTAGATTACACAAAATTAGAGATGCGCTCGCATGGACGTCGCTCTTTGTTATGAAGTCATTTAATTATGCAAGAGTAATGTATACAAAACGGTGTACAATTAAAGTAATTGAATAAGTAAGCATCAACTGGGTTAATTATCTGTATGCATCGTTGCAGACTTTGTATGAAAGTCAGCGAATGCAATTTATCATGTTCAATAGAACAGACGAGGGTCTTATTAGGAATTTTTATTTATTTCTAAGTGAGAGTCTTGACATGTGTTTATTATTCATTACGCGTAACGCTCCACAGGTCTTAATGGGTTATCATAGTCATCATACACATGTTCACAATACATTAATTAAATTTACAAAGTACAGCTTTAATTAATGATATTATTTTTAGATATTAAACTCGTTTTTATACTAATATTATAAAACATGTAATTAATACTGATCGTTTTTAAGAAAAGACAAAATTAACTATCCATATAACAAAAGAATTCTTTACAACAATACAGGTTATTATATAAACAGTATTGATCGCTTTTAATGTTCTGAATGTTGATTTTAAAGTCATTTTAAAATTTGAATTTACATTCTTACATTATTAAAAAAATGTTTCTGGTGTTTGTTTATAATGTAATGGAATTATTATAGTAATAGTGCATACCTGACATCTTCATTTAACCTTAATTTGGGCTTAAACAAACTTAAGTTGAGATGAGTTGATGGATTTATGTTTATGTATTATATATTCATGAGTTATAGCCAATAATATGATAAAATTGTGTCACATAGATGATTTTAATTTAAAAAGTTAGACACATTAAGATATTTTTAATTGTTATTCATGACCAATGACCACTTTGAAAATCTATATATATATTTACCGAGAATACGCATACTTATATTTTATGAATGGAGTGTATACATATTTTCATTGTGTGGAAATTAAAGTTTGTATTCGACCTTAAGAGCGGACAATCTGAAATATATATATTTCCGAGTATGGTCAAATATGTGAAATCTTATTTATTTATAATAGAAATATTGACAGTTCGTATTTGTAAATTATTATGACTAATTAAATATGGTGTATGTTCTTATAATTATTGTATTTTTGAATGGTTGTTTATTTATAAATGTTAAGGTTTTTTATTGTATTGTCAATCCCGCATTAACTTGTGATGCCGAAGCCTTATCTTGTACATAACTCCTTCGCGAGGAATCTTCAGTCAGAGAGCACAAAGCGCCCCTGATCCATGTTTCGATAATTGGACCGCGAGAGCCCTTTCGCGAGGCCTGCCGTTAATTCTCGGCCCATTATCGGACCGGCCGATCGTGACGCGGCCCGAACGCCATGTCGGATTAATTGTTACCTCAGGCGCATACACAATGGAGGCACGGAGCCAGCGATCGGTAACTAAGGGATCGCAGCTTCGGAACCGACTGACGAAGAAAAGAAAACTATACACCCGGAATTATTAAAAAAATACTTTTTTTAGAAACATATTGAATACTTACTGTGTAAAATATTCTTGTGAATTATTAATCATTGCTATAAAACCATTGTAATAATATTTTATTTACCACAACCGTTCTTAAAATGGAGGGTATAAATCTCTACAGCGTGAATCTTCTTCAGAAATGAATTACATTGATTTCCTCCACGTGAAGGCTTAAGTGACAGATGTTTTTGACTAGAATTGTTATCAGCCAATTGTTCGACTAATTACCCAGTCCACAATCTTTTAAATATCCTTGGCAGCTTTCGGATTCAAATCCACAGCTTCCGAAGACCAAACGTGGGCATTTATCAATCATCTATTTTGAGGAATTGAAAGAGAGGATGCTGATTTTGAAAGAACCAAAACCTACGGTTGAAGTTTTATATTTTGATATTATATGTAATAGTACATCAAAAGTTTTTATGTAATAGATAGTATATCGTAGAATTCTAAGCTTCCTTCTTTATAAGCCGCTCAAATGACAATAGTATGTCGTAAAAGTCATCGCCTTATATGAAATCCTTTCATTGAATACAACAATCAACACACTATTTAAATGGACGTGATTTGACCGATTTTGCAAGTGTATTTTTATATTTACAAGATATATCATTACTCATTTGAATGATAAATCATTTGAGAAACTTGAGAGAAAGCACGTAAATAAAAAAAATCTTTATAGTTAATTTTGATATCGTCTAGTAAGTTCTATTCTAGTAAAAGTATTCGAGATATTTCCGAAACAAGTTACTTGCCTGTGTTTTAAATCGCTTTGTTTTTTAATCTCTTGAAGACTCCGGGCGACGAATTAAAATGTTAAAAATATAATCGATAGCGCCTAATTTGACTTGATGATATAGGTTGGTTTTAAAAGATGGACATGCGCCATATCGTGATCGACCAATAACTGGATATATCTAATCTCTATCAAAGTATATACAATACATAACCACAAGATACCAACATCATCTAGCCATCATCATTAGTTATCAACTCAAACGATAAAAAAACGCTTGTAAATTTGTAAACGATAGTAAATAATTTATGAAAAAATAAGTGGGAAATTTCCTTTTATTATAAAAAACTGTGAGATTTTTGATAATAAGAACAGTGTTAATAATGATATCAATGTTTGCGACTCTGGGCCTGGCTCGGCCACGTATTGAAGCTGCCTTAAGACTTTTAAGCTGACCTGCCCATTCTTCAAGTAGACCAGATTCTGACGTCCTACAAAGTAGATTTTTTATGATACAAATAACTTTAATATACCCACCAAACGCATTATTACTGAAAGAGTAAAGCCACGACATTATAACTGGCGTGAACACGTGTTGCAGATGCTTCATGAAAGTCTTAACTTAACATGTCTATTCATTAAGGCGACTGAATTTCCGCGTATATATGTATTCGGTGGAGTAACGGGATTCAGCATGACCTAAGGAGACGCAAGAGTAATTAATGACTTGCGACAGGGATTTTGGAAGCGCCTTGTGGTATATATATGCTCCACTGAAGCATTGTTAAGGAATAAAAAAAATAGTTTATAATTTTTAGTATATCGTGTAAATATAAAGGCTTGAGAGATATGGAAAAGAGATATAAGCTATCGATATTATAACCAATATACTAATTACATAGTATATTTAAGGATTTTTATTTGACGCGTTATTTATTATATTATCAATTAGGCACATTATTGTATCATTCCAACTACAATCATCTCAGGTCGTATGTACTAACTATACCTATAATATATATATAATGCTAGGTTTGAGTCTGTGCTCAATTAAGGCCAACTGAGGCAAATATATTCATTAGGGCCAATTGAGCGATTCTGAATCAAGTCTTATTATAAAGAATGGGCAAAGTGTAATCACTACCCGGGTTGCGAACCTTTCCGATTTTAATTAAAGTAATTACGTAAGCGATTTCGGTTTGAATCTCGGATAAAATAACCAATTGTCAATGTTGCTAGGCTATTTTGTGAAGCCTGGAAAGCTCCCCAACGACAATAAAAGCTGCTGTGTCAAGGCATCTTTACACACTTTCATCACGCAACAATATCACATCGCTTGTATATGTATAGTGAGTTTTTCACATACCGGATAACATAACTATTTTTTTTAAATGGCCCAACATCAAAAAAAAAAACTTATATATATACATATTAAAGTTAATAATTCTCGTCAACTTATAATACATTTTTAGTTTTAGACAGTTAAAATATAGTATAGATTCGTTCGATTTCGTACCCAGTTAGTAATAAACGAATCCGATGTCATTAATCACGGAATTTAATAGTACTGGTAGGAGCTGCTGTCACATACTAAAGTCCACAACGTGGAATATAGTTTGAGTCATTACGCATTCATGAATTATTCGTAGATAGTGTTGTGCTACATATTTCATATATATATTAAAAGAATCAATTTGGTGAAAATATGAATTGAAACTGTCCACTGACGGTCCTTGATGGAAGAAAGTATTTGGTTATTATTTTTTATTCGTAATATCAAATAGACAATTCTAATTATTAAAGTGTGTCTCACAAACACACGAAATAAACAATCATGTGTAGTATAAGAATGCTTACTCTTCTTGAATTATTTAAGCGTATACATATCGTGTGAACACTTTGAGAACCTTATTCATACAAACGAAGTCAGGTAAGTAATTCCACAGTTGACATTTAATAGGTTTCTAATGAGTGTACATATTTATATGAGAACATTTACTTTAACTAATAGACTGATCATCGCATTAGTATGAGACTGATATAATTGATTCTAAATAATCATAGAAGAAACTAGTATTATTGGCATATAAGGTGCTGAAGTCAGAAACCAACTGCTGATCTTATTATTAATTTATCACATTAAAGAGTTGCATATACTCGTATATAAATGTATATTATATAGGCAAACGTGATTTATTTTTACATCACGTAAAAAAGTATGTCAATATATGAATACTTTATTTTTATTGTATATATATATATATTCTGATGTCTTAATCGTGCTAATTTTCTACTAATGGTATTGAACTGGCTTTATTCTTCATATAGTTATTTTTATAAAAAATATCTTCATACTAAATAATATGTTACTGCAATAAAACATACATTTGCACTAAAAAGAAATCTACTAAAATTTCTTGAAATATTATTTTTTAAATTTTGCAAAGATTTGAGTTAAAATTTTTACAGATTTATTAATTTTGTTGAATCCAATTGCAATGTCATATGGAAATAGCTATCGACAAAACTAAGCAGCAAGCCCGAAATTTTTATTTAAAACATTACACAGACTCATAATATAATTACACAGATAGCTAAAATACAGTGAACGACAATGAATTTTACTTTGTGATATACATATATTTTTATACAAGGAAACTTTTCCACCAATGTTTTTATTTATGTATTTTTTTCCACCGTTTTACACCTTATTGCGTGAAAAGTATCCATCGTGTTAAAGAGGAAACTGGTGTACATAATTAATTTCTCAATAAAATAATAATTTACAAAGACTTTTTATTATGTTAATTGAATTAAAGCATGTTTTATTTATCGATTATATTGCAAATTTAATGCAAATATTTTTCCATGGATAAAAACAAAATACCTGGCATCTTAAAACTTTAGATTCAATTTCCTCAAGACGTTTATATCTGAATGAATAATCGCTTTTCACTACATCGATTGAACTCAATAAATATAATATGTATATGGGAGTTCACAAGCCTGTACATTATATGTAAAGTGCAATAATTACAGGAGAGGTCTTTATTACATTTTATAAGTATTATAAATAAAAGAGTATTGAAATAATAACAATTTAAAACAATCTAATCACAAATCGAATAAGTAATATATTATTTTTCCGATTTGCAATGCTCGGCCATCTTGCGAAACTATAATAAATTATAATGAAAACTGCTATACCGATTAGAATTTATGGTGGAGAAGCAATTAAAATTGATTTCAAGCGACTGTTTTTGATTCAATTGAACCATGCGTATGTATGTATTTGTAATTAATTGAACGCCGTTCACAGTTACGCATCTAGGAATTAAACAACCGACACAATAAAAATAAATAAAATTATCGTTTTTATACGAAGTCCATTATGAAAGTACAGCCAGGACCGTATTGTAGACTTTGTCAGTATGATGCAAGTCTTTAAAATGCCGCCCCTCTCACATTCCGAAAATATTTTTACGTTTTGGTTTTTTTAGGTCTCTTCCTGTCATGCTTTGAGATCTCTACTTTCATACAGTCGTCCAGAATTTTTTGTTCGTAATTTATACTTTCGGACTTAGTATGCCACATAATTCAGAAAAATCGTGTTTATATTGTGCTGGTATCTATTATTGTGTATTTTGGTGCATTTGTATTGATTTCGCTACTTATCTTGCCCCTTATATAATGCCGCCTGATGCAACCGCGTCTCTGCTTCATAGCACAATACGGCCCTGAGTAAAGTATATGGAACTCCACAGCGTGAAGACGAACATGTCAGAATATAGATTATATGAATCTTCGCAATGAAAAGACTTATATTAACAGGTTTATTTCACGACAAATCGGTTGTCAGACAGTCAAATACTAAGCCCAGCCATATATCTTAGATTTTAAAAGATATCAAAAGCTGGATTTGGTGTTCACAATCCATAGCACCAAAGTATACACGCTTACCGGCGAGACATATATTAATAATAATTGTGATAAAACCAGTAACAAATGCAAACATATTCGTTTTAAATATATCGTCGCCAATATTTCAGGAACTCATATCTTGATTTTTTTTATTAAAGCCACGTTGTAAAGTATTGTATATTGTTTTTAGATTAAGGTTTATGCTTTTAACATGAATGATACAACAACTAGGTCCGTACCTGTTCACTACTACTTGCGAAAGGTACTCACTCAACCATGTAAAATAGTTGAAATGGCCTGATATGGCGGGCGATATATTCGTATATTTAATACATATATATTTATAAAGGTTTTATATGTTACAAGATTGCTTGCAAAATGGTTATTGAATAAGAAATCACAATGTTTTCGCTGCGGTGACAAAATATTTAGTCAGTATCAATTATTAATGACCAATGCGATATTGCGAAGGAAAGTGGTTATTGTCGATTTAAATTCATTGCCTAGTATGTTAAAAGAATATAATTTCAAGTATGTATTATATATTATGTTATATTAAATATGTAGCTTGTTTTGAATTTATCGTTTGCAATATGGATCATGTAAAAGAAAAAGCACGTTACTCTCAGTTTTTACAAAATGGCTTTTTCGACAATCACAATGTATACAACTTTAATACACGTTCTATCAAAAGAAGATAAGCTGAAAATGCCGAATTAGTCTCTAAATTAAACTTTTAAGTTAAAAAAAAGGATGGCCTGTCAAATTTGCGACCAGTAAAAAGGACTTCCACCACATCATTTCATTTGTTTTTCTTAAATAAATATCTGATTGGGTATATAAATCAGCAGTATTTGTGCACTTGGTGACTATTTTAAATATTCTGACTTTTGTAAAAAAATAAATAGATGGTTTATGTGCCTTCTGTAAAATTTGCTTTCTGTGAGTAACGTCATTTTCCTTTTCACAGTCGATGGTATACGCAGACTCTAATGCACGCCAACCAAGGTCTTGGAAAGCTGTTCCTGGGATACTCCTGGCACTTATGAAGAGCGTCTCACTTCGTTACGCCACGGTATACGCCCGCATAGCGCGTGCGGAGACGTGGCGGATGGTGGACGGGAAAAGAAGTTGATATTATATCGAATAGTGTTTTGAGCATTGTTTAAGATATGTCTATGTCTCATTATTTAGATTTCGTTTTAGCATACTAGTTTTATGTTTAAATGAAATTTGCAATATTAATAGAGTTGGTATTTATTTGGCATAAATTAATTTCATAACAACTAAATGTTTATTTCTATGAAGCACTAAAAAAAATGTATTGCCGTGGTGTGACCATTGTCAAATTGCATTATTGATGATATTAAAAATTGTTTGCCTTACATATGTTTTATAGAGACCAGTATTTAAAACAGTTAAGAACTAGAATGATTTTTCTAATCAATATTATTATGCCCATAAAATTTTTTTATTAATGACGTTTTAATGAGAAACAGTTTCATTGTTATATTATATATTAAGGTAGGCCTCACACTATTTATCTATGTCAACATATCATTCATGAGCTCACTCAGACTGAATGAATGTAACGAATAAAAATTATAAATAATTTACAATCGGTTACTAATAAAAATATCTGTAAACATTATTATTAAATGTATGCGTTTGTCTCAAATCAAGGATTTTTCATGCGCTTCCCCAACCGTAACGATTTTTGTCTTCTTTTGAATGGAGGTTCGAATCATTCACCGGCGAACTTTTTGACATATGAGATATTCGCGTATGATTTGTGAACGCCGACATATCGTTTTACGGTTCACTGAATTGAAGAGTACCTCTAAACATGTGGCCCGTTTTACAAAAATAATATAATAGATGTAGATATACACATTACTCTGACTTAACTATTGAATGTCTAGAATGCCGGTAAAACTACGACGGTATTTATCAATTAACTTTCACTCCAGAAAATTCTATTTTATAAAGTTTAAACGAGTTGTATTAAATTATAAATTTACATAAGAGTTAATTTTGTTGATGGCTAATTCCTTTATAAAGCTTGAAACGATTTAAGAAAACCAAAGTTTGTGATACAAATTGGTGATATTTTGAAGTCAATGAAGTTCAGATGAGAAATTCACCTAATATAAATAGTAAGTGAATGTTTTCTATTTACTAAAGCCATCGTAAAAAGAAAAAAACGTAATACATAAAAGAACTTCATACGTACCATTAGTATCTAAGCCATTCATTTAAAAAAATATATAAATAATAGGAAATTATTATGCTAATTGTCATAATGGTTCTGGCTTTCAAAAAATATTTGAGAAGCAGTGTGCAGGATGCATTTTGTACGGGCGCCCGTTTCAAATGCACCGACGCGTGTAAGTGCACCAACGAAAGTTCTATAAATATGTAACAAACTATAATACATAATATCAAAATATGCAAACCGCTTGCGACGTGAATATGCGTTCGTAATATTTGATGCATATGCGCATATGCTTCATTCGAATATGTATATGATTATAAAAAGCCGTCTACTTTCCTGTAAGTACTATAATTATAGTTAAATTCAGAAGAGTCTACCGATGCCAAGACAATCTAAAAATAACAGAAACAATGAAGAATAAAAAAAAATATTTTTATATCAAAAAATCTTTGCAGTATTAATATAAATATATAAACTAAACTAAAAATGTAATATAAAAAAAACTATAATATAAACTAAACTAAAAATGTTAATTTATTATATATTTCTCAAACTTATTTGATCTGCCACGGCTTTTGTCTCTATATATAAAAACGACGTGTATTTGAATATGATATGAGCTTTATCTTAATACATAATATACTGGTAAATCTATTTGTTATTTATGTCGAAAACTATGAAATAAAATTATTAGTATAATGTATGTACTTGTATTTCGACGAAACTGTCTGTCATTCAAGTCAAAACATTGAATTAAAACTCGCATTTTGATATCAATAATTCCAAAAAAAAAAATCATAAACGTTCATAATCTAGTTTTTTTGTATTTTAAACAAGAAAAATCAGTATGTTGTATGTTCGCTCACTGCCCACATATAATGTAGCCTGAAGATGCCGAA
>JAGVSQ010004674.1:0-18937 GCA_022683975.1 Rhyacophila evoluta | reverse complement strand
AAAATCAATTTCCATCAAGCACCATCAGTCAAAAATATTAATTATTTAAATGCTATAGTGCTGGATTCCTGAGTGATAATGAAAAAAAAGCATTCAGAATTTTAAATAACGGACTTTTGGTTTTAATTTTCACATCCTTATCCGCATTTATCAAATATTTTATTAAGTTGTATCAAAAGTAAGAAATATATTGCGTTATATTCAATAATACTAGCATGGTCAATAGTGTACATTATTTAATTGAATTTGATATGCAAACAAAATACATGTATGAATGTTGATAAAATCATTTAAGCCATTTAAAGATATCTCAAAATAATCAAGGACTACTAAGTAAACGCTTAAATAAATAATAAAGACTGTTGATATACGTATTTTCCAATTATGATGTAATTTCTTTATACATTTTCCCGGGATTCAAACAGTTATAGTGATAAAAGTTTTCCAATAAAACAGTTATAACAAACGCTTCAGTTCAGAAAAAATGCATCTCACGTACTCTGGATAGAGGTATTCGACTTTCTTGGCGATTCTACTCTCTGTACGGTTCGGTCATCTAATCCCGATGGGTCAGATACGTTACGTCATGTACACGTATTATTATTACAGCGTTGGTCTTATTGTACCAAAAAAGATGCCAAAATGTGCTAAAAATGACACAATATTTGCAACCTATTATATGATACGGTTTTAGAATTGTGAATTGAACAATTTCCACAAACCTACATATTATAACATTCATAGTTCTATATTAATTATGTTTGTATTTATTTTGCTTAGATTATTTTTGATTGTTTTGTTAAATGGTTGTTTTTTGACATATCCGTTTCGAAATAATTGAAACATATAGATTTCAGTGGTGTGAATATGACCCTTAAAGTAGTAGAGTATATGAATTTCTGCAAATAAACCTACTTTGACAAGACTAAATTTTGTTGATGGATTTTTCCCCGAGAGTATTTTTATATTCTTGGAAATTATGTAGCTGCAGGATTTGAACATCCAGTATATAACTTCTAAATGTGTATGCTAGCTTTTCAATCAACAGAATAATTTTTTTTCTCTCCAGGGCGCAATTACACGAAATAAAATTAATCAACTTGAAATATTTCTTTATATTTTTAAAGATATCTTCCAACAATAGTAATTTATTTTTTATTCAAATATACTTTTCCCCATTTCAAATATATGGCAACTACACGATCCTGGATTATTTTTTACCTGTCAATGGTGGTGCCAAAATCCTTTAACTCCACCAAACATACTCTGTATAATATAAAAACACCATAAATTTTAATTACAAAGCTATAAGGTTTTGGTATCTTATCTATGTAAATATGGAACTTAACAAAGAACAAAAACTATAAAAAGCTGGTTTAGCTTTGGAACTAGGTGCTTTCTTCAAATATTTTCCTTGGACAGTTTGAATTCATGAGGAACTGAACGTTTAATTACCCCTTCATAATATAAGATAAAAAATAATATTATATTCAACATTATTTGCAACATTCGTAATTATTAATAAGGTATTTTAATTAGAGAATTAGATTTTATTTTTCGGTATCTTCAAACTACTAAAAATCCCCTCAATCCACCCGCCCCGTTCTCACACCTAGTCTTAATTTGGCGTCTTTTGGAGCCCTGATATCCAGAAGCGATCTACTTTATTCGACGGTAATATTTAAGAAGAAAATATAAATTACCCAAGACTTAAGTTGCTACGCACATACATGTGCCGAAATTAAAAATATTTATAATGAAAAATAGAGATTTGTTTGGTCATGAAATTATAAGAAGAAATCATCACGCTCGCGGCATGTCGCCGAAAACTTTTTGAAAGTAATTAAATTCGACCTTTTTCCGATAAAGTCGAAACTATAGATGTATATATTTACGGTGTTAAAATGTTACATATATAAAAAACTTTTAATAGACGCATGGAAAAATTGTATATTTATATTAGACAAACAGAATCCAATGAAAAAAATCTTATAAAAAGTTACATATTGTTTTGTATTCACTGGTTATTAAGGCTTTTGTGTACGATTAAATGAATATTTATGAAGCAGAAAATTTAATGCAGTACTAAACGCTCAATATTTCAGAGTTTATTCAACTATAGTTATAAAAGTACTTTCAAGAGTAATTGCGATATATCCGATCCGTATAAATTTAACGGAATCCGACATTCAGTGTCAAAAGAAAACTTTTTTTCGTTCTTGCCCGTCGGACCTTTCGTGTTTTCCCACAAAATCACTTTGGTTTATATTCACGCCAGCTGAAACGTTAACTGCTGTACTCTCTTGGGAAACAGACACAAAAAAGAGTTAAAAAGATAAAAACGTAGAACCGGAGAAAGAGAGAAATTTACTGGTTCTCTTCGTGAATTTTAAGAACGAAATTCCTGGCTTAGGTACATTTTAAATTGGATCTTTTTTTTGCGTTACTTCTTTAAAAAGAATTTCAATAATAATTATCTGTAGGCCATTGATAAGGGTAGGATTACTTGTTGGATCTTTACAGAAACATATTCTTTCTTTCTTTAGTGTGTTTTACTTTTTACAATAATAGCTTTTCACGACGGGATAATTTAAAAAAAGGCTTGATAAAATTCTCCCATTTTAAAATACATATTACTAAATAAAAATGAATGTAAAAATGGAATTTATTCAAACTACGTGGTGATTAATAACTGTACAGTACTAATTAATTTCATAGAAATGGTTTTCTTAATTATTTTCTCAATAATACAGTAAAAAGGTACATTTGTATAATCAATACCATTATTATTTTTCTCTTTTATTATTCCCTCCGCTCTGAAAATGGATTATTAAGATATCTGTTTTATGAATAAATACCGTAAAGATTGGTTTTACGTGAGTTACTGGTCATCTATCAACTCATAGAGAATTCAGTCCTGATTTTTTTTAATTCAGCAAGTTGGGGAATTGACCCCAAAATCCTTAGCTATGCATACGCGAACGCTAGTTTCTTGATTACCCGGGAAGCATTACTATTGATTGAAAGTAATTCAAAACTAAATAAATTATATTGAGTATTCTGTCATATACCATCCATTAAAAATAACCATTAGTTCAAACTAATGTCACATTAAAGTGGAAGTTTTACCACCAGAGTTTGTGAGTTGAAAATTCCGTGACTATTCACATTGTATTTAGAAATTAGAAATTAGAAATAATAGTCTATCCCTATACGTGAAACGTTCATACATTAACCGGGTTTTTTAATGGAATTATTAAATATAAGTCATTATAATAAGAAAGTTAATATGTTACATGTTTAGAGCCAATATGGTTGAAAAACAGGCTGCTAGTATACCTGTGAACTGTTATACTATGAACTGTATCCGATGCCGTGTACATTGTTTTATTGAAAGAAAAAAAAGAAAGTATTAACATGGAAATTTAAATAGTTTCATATCAAAATTAACAAAAGATTTCACAATATTTCTGTAGGAAACGTAATGAGGACTGGTTCAAATTTTGTCATTTTTTTTTTGAAAATATTCACGCTGAAGATTTTTAACTTGCGTGCAATGGCTTAAAGACTGTAGAAAACTGATAATAAAATGCAGAGAGGGGCTTACATAATATTTCTGATTTATTACGAAAGCAGAATTCTTTTATCGATGCAAACAATAATTCATCACTTATAATTTATGAGCAGTCTTCCTTAAAAGATGTCCTTACTTGATAGTACCTGGATATTTTATTAAAAATATTCCATGGAAGAAAAATGAATATTTGAAAAATACCATTTCTTAGAGTATCGAAAATGAAACATCATATTTAAATGAATATCTATTTATCATTTTTTTAGTTTTTTTTAATTAATAGCGTAATAATAGATTATAAACAGAATGATTTATTAGAATTAAAAAAATGGAAAGTCTATAAACACACAGAATGATATGAGTGGTATAAAAACTTAGGAATCTAAAAAAGAAAGACAATTGGTATATTAATTCTTGCATTATGTTATTGAAAGAAACTATTTTCAAAAATACTTGACGATTAACGATGAAAGTACGGTTCAGAAGATTTTTTATACTTTACCAACAAAAGACACCAGTTATTTGGCTTTCTAATTTCAAAACTTAGTATCTAATTTTTTGTTGACTTATTTTTTTTGTGTTTTTGTAATAACTGTTTTATAATATATTTATTACTGTAAAATTTATGCGTTAAATAAATGTCTAAGATTGCTATTTTGTATAAGAATTAAATGCTTGTGTGTAGGATATGTTCTACGCTTGAACATGTTTTGTTCTGAATATTTAAAATTAAACAGCTATAATTTTCAATACGTTTTGGAGTAGCTTAGTACTAACTACATTCTATTATAATAAACGTAATACTTTATGAGTTTGAACCTGAAAATAAAACCAATGTCTCATATAATATCAATTATTAGTATTGAATAAATCACTTTATGGAAAGATTTACTCTGACCTGCATCCTGAAATTCTAAATCACTAAAAAGCTTAACAGTTAAGCGATTCAAATAGAAACCCCCAACACTGAAGTGCACGCGCTTTCTACTCGACTAGTAATTCAATTTAAAATATGTGTTTATATATTCATCATTTTCATCCAAAAAAAATTGAAAGTTATAATTATGAAGCGTATATAGCGTAGTTGGTAGCGTGCGCGCCTAGCAATTCAGGGAATGCGGGTTCGATTCTCCATGTATTGGACTTAAAAAAATCGAAAAATGCAGCAATGGATGCCCATTGGGTTGAGTAATTTTTTGATAAACATTTCTATTGAAAAATAATCTGTCAAGAAGTCTTCATATTAAGGAGATCCATTCTTTTGGAGTGGGTATTTTTACACTGTGTAGATTTATATGGTCCATTTTGGGAGCAAACATGGTATAAAAAAATATTTATCACAAAATAAAGGCTAATTTTCTATAAAATACGAGAAATAAAATTGTCATTTACAAATCCGACATTCGATTTAATACACTGAGGAATGAGATATTGTTAAAATGTTTTCCGAGCGTTTCAGGCAGGAAACAGCAGGTCGTTTTGTAGGTCTGGAAGGAACTTCCCTTATTTGTCAAATTAGCGTTTGTCAAATACTATTTGAATATTTGATTTGCGTTCAGAGAATAAATATAATAGAGATAGATAGGCTGGGTACATAATAAAGGCGTGAAATATGAAATATGCTAATACGGTAAGAACAACATTAAACGTTTACATCGGTTCGTTAGCTCTGTGCAGAACTCGCAGGGAGACGGCAAACATAAATTGGTCTATTTGAACTGACCCAGTTATGATATGAAGACTAAAGGATGTTTTGCAAGTGATACATGAAGTTAATTGGGGTTGACTAGAAGAGACATTTCATTTCTTGTACATTTTATTTTAGATATTATACAAAAACACAACTATTTAAATATTGTATTATATTATAGTACATGTAGGCAATAAATTCACTTAAACATTTTTTTATTATCATGTTCACTCTGAAATTGGAGCATATGTATCTACACGGAGCTTTCCACTCTAAAAAATAGCTATATAGATCAAAGGTTTCCAAACTTTTTGTCCCGTAGACCACTTGCCGATGTTTTCTGTTTTGTATAGACCTCCTGCTTTCCTAATATTGATGTTTTTACAAATTTATCAATTACAAATTTGTTTTTGAACCAGACACAGAGCTACTCACTTTGATAGGGTTCACTGTAGAGTGAAAATCTTTAAAATAAAATATATGTTAGGTTTATAGCTATACATTTATTGATTAAAACGAAACAAAATGCAAATCTAACATTTTTACATAAAATAAAAACACAAAAAATCAATGCTTTCAATGGGAGGAATGAACCTGGTGCTTTGTTATGAAAATTTCAATATTAGGTTTCAATTTAGTCAGGCTTAACCTTGCAAGTCGGAATTGACCCTTAGGGGTCGATATAGACCACTTTGGGAATCACTGATATAGATAGATCTTTGGTAATGTGAAGACATTCTATTTGTAGATTAAATGTACTAATTTAAATTTTTATTATTGTTACCAATAGCCAACAAAAGATATTAAAGTATTGAAACAAATTTATAATCATACATTAGTATCCCTTTAGATTAATGAAATATTTAAAACGGATTCAACATTTTAAAACAAATCTTCTTAAAAGCAAAAGCAATTCTCATGTCATATAATTGATGGGAAGCGATATCTACTAAAATGTTTTTCAATACATAAATCGTCAGGTAAACGTTTATGCCGTTTCGAACATAAAGTCGGCTTAAGCACTTCACGGTTGCAGTTCGAAGGAAAATATCGTCGTCGACAAAGAAATAGCTAAGTCGTGGTTTTGGTGCGATAACACTTAAGCTCGAAGCGTAGAACTCTTTCATATGAAATGCTTCTCCATGCACAGCGAGTGAATCTTTCTGAAATAAAAATCTAAAGCTTCAATACAATTTCAAAGAAAGTCGATATGGGAAACTGAATAAGTCCTTTTTATAATGAATCACCTGCTATAAAGATACTAACGTTATAATCAAATGTATTTTTCTTCAACTGTACAACAAACAAACAATAATAATAATATCTATCAATATTGTAACACGTAATTTCGTCTATAAAACGTAAAAAAGTCTTAAAATGCAAGCATTTATTCATTTATAAAGAAAAAATCACGTTGTAGTATGATCGTAGAAGACTCACCCGTGATTTTATCGTCACTATTAGAGCAGATCACTATACGCGCTAAAACCTTTGGCACGGGTTGGGGTTGCAGACAGGGATTTTGTTAATGTGGAATGAAAAATGAAGATATTAATCTCATTGCTTGGCAGTGTAATCTGTATGACACTCGATAATTCGGCTTGTTAAAAAGTTTATTCAAACTTAAGTTTCAACTGTTTCTTTCAATGAAAGTTTTTTAACAGTCTCCACATATTACTTTATGCTTATAGGTTTTTAAATTTTCAAACAAATGTGAATACAATATTTATATATTAATGGCAATTATGTACTTTTTAATTATTTAAGTAATGTAACTATTTGTACTGTTTCATCGAGATAAACCTTTTATGAGGTTTCGGTTGATTTAAATATATAAAAAAAATATCGTCTCTATATAGCTTTGAAAAGAAAAGCATTTTAAAGTTTTGAGTGTTCTAATTCTATTAATAAGTGAACTTATTCCACTATGCCAAAACTTATAAAGAAAATTTGAAGTATTTTATATACATATGAGAGTCTACCTCAATTTTGCCCGATAAGTGAATTGGTCTAAATAAATTATACTATGACGACATGCAGAAGCTAAAAATGGAAGCTTTTAAAACATAAAACAATAAACAGACAACGTTGATATTAAAACAATTTAATAATTTGGTGAGTACGAACAAAAGTAATCAAAAAAAGTTATTTTATTATTTTATTTATTCTAAAGTATTTTTATAAATATAAAACAAATATTATAAAACTATTATATTCTTCCGATGACAATAAAGTTAATGTGTGCGCTTTAAAGCTGAATGTTACTGGTTTGAATCTCACAGTTGCTGTATTAAAACAAAATATAGATACAAGCCTAAATCTCTAATAGATAAACAATTCAGCAATTGTTGAATATATGTCTTCTGATCCATATACCGTCGTATTACTGGCAAAAGACGCTAAAGTAAAAAAGCGACTTTTGAAATAATCGAGTTTTAATGGTTGAGTCTCTCTGTTAAATAGATTTTACAACAATTTCTTACAGTATAATTATTATACATTAAGAAATGGTCACACAATGTATTCAACAAAAAGACTCAACCATTAAAAATCGATTATTTTAAAACTCACTTTTTTTACTTTAACGTCTTTTGCCAGTAATACAGCGATATAATCTGCAATGGACATTTTTACACTATATATAGTCATACGATTAACTTTATTGTAAACATGGTATAAAATGGTCTATTATAAAAATAGAACAAATACAATTTAAGTTTAAACAGGATGGAAAAGTGAAGTTAAGGTTGTATATAGCGAGCCATAACAAAACAAAAGAAAGATGATGCTCGAAAATTTTTCTTCTCCTTCCTCATGTTTACAAACAATTTCATTTAACTCCAAACAGTCATGACTATAATGAGACATAAACGTATACCTGCATCAAAATAATAATTAAGACCGAGGTACTATCGTTTTGATTATAAAGCTTTCGGCAAACTTGTATTGTTTGGATGTCGTAGAAAGCTCGTTTTTGTTATAAACTTTGTCACTTTGTACAAGAACGGTTATTAAATTTGGCTATGTATGAAAATACGAAGGCTTTACGTGCAATAAACTGAGAAATGTGGACATATATATGACGCTTTTTGTACGAAAATTAATACTTTGAATCTTTATTAAAACATTTGATTTAGTTTATTTGGTATATTTAAAGTTTTGGCTCGAAGATTGTTATGATATAATAATAAAGATAAATGTTGATATTAAGCGTTTCGAAAAGTTTATACCATATTTGGGATATTTTATATTTTTATGAAGAGTAAGTAATACAGAAACACAAGAACATCGTAAATAAATACTATGAACTTTTAACTATCATTTATAGTTTAATGGTTATAGCGAGCTCGTTTATTATTCATATTAAATTTGCAATGTTATACTTTACAAATTATTAATTTACCTTTAATTTTATGACCAAGGATAGTTAATCTTTCTCGTGAAAATATATTAAACTTCTCAGGCATTTTTTTACAAAGTGATTTAAAATTTCGAAAAATCCGAATATATTTCCAAATTTTACATTTTGAGCTCGTAACAGATACGTGCTAAGTAACCTTGTGCGTGTCTTGAACATTTTGTTTGTATGTGTACAGAGTTTCATAATGGCTTTAATTTATTGAAACTTCTTCAAGAAAAAAAGTTAAAAAATTATAATTATCATCCTAAAATTTCTTCAACTGTTCTAATAATAATAAGCGGAGATCTAGGTAGGTATTTAAATTACTGAAATTACGCAGGAGGCAGGAGAGCCTACTTTGCTTAATCGCGTTAATTGTCGCCTGGAATGAGCCAAAATAACTTGTTACGAGATTGTATAGAATTTGTCATTAGAAATGTCAAAAGTCGACGGTGGAGTGGGGGCAGAGCTTTCAGACGAAAGTTTCTTCATCGATCACGCCCCTTAAAGATAGCGGAAATAATTCTGACAAATGAGTACACCGCTTCACAAAACAAATTCTAATTATTCTTCCTCACCTGTGTCCGTCAACTAGACAGGTGAAAGAAAACGTTCCCTTGTCGAGATTTATTCGTTTGTTTTCCTTTGTTATCAGTCGCCATCCTGTATTATTTAAAAAGCTCTGCGAGTATTTATTTAAAGATTTTAAGTTTTAAAAGTGTTCTACTTTGCTACCGTTTACAAAACTTTCTTGAAAAGCGAACAAATCTCAAGAATGGGTCGCCAAATTTGTGACCACCCCTGCAACTTCACACCCTTTCAACAAAGCGTATTCTAATGTGCAAGATCGCTACTTGTATTTCAGTTTAGGGTCAAATTGTTCTCAAAATATTTCTGAGATATTTTATGTTTGTGCTTGAAACCATAAATTTTTAAGCGGACGAATAATTAGTAAAATGATAAATACTGTGACATTACAATACGTATTTTATTACCATATCCACTCTAAAAGTTGAACGTATGAATATACACAGTGTAATGATACCCAGCAAAAAATGGACTATAAATATCTCTTCAATGTAAAAACGTGTCTTGATGTGTTTTTTTCAATGTAATCGATTGTCAGCTCACTGGGAATCAAGTTATGCATCTTTTGGTATTTTTTTGTGTATTATCGGGTGGAGGAATTGACGCAATCCTTGACCCTAAAGTACATACACTGACTTCTGAATTACTAAGTTTATAAATACAATTAAACTGATTATAGTTTTTTGGTAAAATACGAAAAATTATTATGCAGTTATAGGTTATGAATAATAATTAATTCGCACTGGAATGGAGAAAAAATTAACTGAAAAATCAATGATATTTTTTGTTTTAAATCTATTAACTTTATCGTTCATTTTTCTTAGGCAATGTTAGCATTTAATGAAATAAAAATCTAGATATCACACGAGAAACAAAGTCGCTGTTAGCGCTTTAATAATTATTTGTAACAGCAATAAATCGTTCAAATCGTTATTGACGAAATCAAATCATGTGATTAAACAGAAAAGTTCGGTTTTGATTTAATATAATTTATGTACGTGCTAAAACGAACTAATTACTAAAATATTGCAAGTTAAACAAACGTTTTCACATTTTACGTCGAAGCTAATTGGCAATTAACGAATAAACCAAACTAGCAAAACATAATAACTATAATTTTATAGAATGCACAAAACTGTTTGTGACTTTAAATCTAATTAAAATAACTTACTAAGGTAATGTTTTATCAATTGTTGGGCTATTCGCTGTACTTTTAATGAAACCTACAATTTATTAAGAATAAACTTTGAGTTGAAATGGATTTCTTAAATATAATTTTTCATTCATCAAAATTAATATACAAGGTTTGTTATATCTAGAGAGTGATATTTATATAATATATATTATTTAAATATCAAGTTAAAAATATAGATGCATATATATATATACACGTATATTTTTAACACGGCTACTCCAAAAGTGAGACATACATATGCACTACACGTAAGATAGTCTCCCCGGTAGCGTAGTTGGTAGCATGCACCTAGCAATCAAAAGAATGCGAGCTCGGTTCCCCATCTGTCATTAAAAAAAAAAAATACAGAACTGGATGCCAATTGGGTTGAGGATTTGTCTGTAAAATAATTTTCGTGAAAAATAATCTGTCAAGATATTTTTATATTGCGAAGATCCATATACTCCACTTTCGGAGTGGATATATTCACAATGCATATGCTCCAATTTGGGCGCAAATATAGTATAAAAAAATTAGCAGATAATGTTTTTTTCAAGATAAGTTATCAGTCAATTGCTCACCCAATGGGTAAGGTAGTGTGAAAAAGCAGCAGTTTAGTAAACTAAAAGTGATCGGCCACCTTACCTACTAAGCCATACAGAATTGACAGTCAAAATTATAAAATTCGATAAATTTTCTTCTTAAAATTTGTCATTCTTTACAAAATAGCGATCGTATTGAAATAATGACAAACAGATTCCCATTATATGAATATTTTATTTTGAAAGCGAAATGATTTTTGCGCCAAATTTAAATTATCACTCAACTCAATTTTCTGGAAAAATAAACAATACAATTTTATACATAATGAATTTTTCATGTTGGATTTTAACTAATTAGTTAATCTCGTTTATTTAAAAAAAATTCACATGGAATTTAGACATATAGTTTGCGGACTAATTCACAAAGACACGTCTTTTTTAGTGGGCAGTAAATAACGTAATTTGGTGAAACTTTTTTTAGTAAAATCATAGAGTACATAAGCATTAAAAATATAACCTTAATGTGCTTTGAGAGTTTATATTAAACGTAAAAAAATACTAAGTTCAATTTATATTTTGAAATTATGATATTTATTTCTTCTGTTAATTTTATCCAGTATTCATTTATGCTATTAAGCAAAAAAAATCCATTTGTGAATATTGTACGATTTCAATTTAAGTATTAATGGATTATTCGTTAATTATGTTCTCGTATCTAATACGATTACCAAATTTACATAATCCGTGGCCCTATCATGGTATTCTATTATATGCAATGAATTTCAATGCACCATTGTATTTCACTTACGGCCATGGTAGTGCCCATTATAACAAATCATTACTGTACTAATAGCCAAACTTAATCCTAATTAATATGCTGCGATAAAATTAATAAACTGCTAATAAATAAGTATCGATTTTTATAAAAAAAAACTCAATACCATGATCTAGTTCACTTTAACAAAAATTATTTCATATTGCTAATATGGGAAAAAATATATTTTCAGGACATATAAACCCAATTGTGTGATATACTAAAAACACAGAGAATTAGACAACTTTAAAAGTAGTACTGGGCTGAGATACAGCTTCTGTAGGAGGAAGAAATAGGAAAAATTATGAATGCAAGATTGAATCGTGTTATATAAACGATGATAATTTATTTAATAATAAAATGAGTTTAATTTCTACATCAAGTGTAGTTTAATGAAAAGTTATAAAGAAATATTGTGGCTCAATGCATGACAGCACTTAGATTATTGAGTAAGGTTTTAAAAATGATATTTTTTTATAAATTGCTTGGTCAAATAAAATGCGTGTTTTGATATTTTTCATCAACATAATAAACTCTATTAAAACCTGGGGGTAATATTTTGGCTTAAAATATGCGGCAACCGATGACGAGCAAGATGAAATCTTTCCAAAAAATATTGGTATTGCGAAAGCTCAATTATAACGAAAATCATGCACATACTATTGCTCACCAAGAGAGATCTTACAAAGCTACTATATAGATGGTGCACGCTTTATAAATGGGTTTTGGAAAAGAAAAAGGACGTAACCCACACGGATTAAATTTTACAGAAGGCACAAAAAAGTATATGTAATAGTTTTGGGTGAAAGTCAAAATATTAAATAGACACAACCTTTAAATTATACTAATATTAAAACTGATATTTTATTTATCATGCCTGATACTTATTTAATTATAAGAAAAATCAATAAAATTGATGTGGTCGAAGTCCTTTACTTAATCGCAAATTTTACGGGCCATACTTCTTTCAAACTTAAAAGTTAAATTTAGATTCTAATTTGCGATTTTCAGCTTATAACCTTTTTATAAAATTTATATTAATTTGTATACATTGTCATTTTGAAAAAAATATGTTCTGAAAAAACTGAGGATTACATTATTTTTTCTTTCCACAGTCGATATGATGACCGGTATACTAGATAGAGATCGTGAAGTCAAATCCCACAGCTGTAAACTTGTTTGAATTCATAGATGAAGAGTTACATGTCTGATGGAGTGAACAATCGACAAACAATCAATTCTCGTAAAAATCTGGTTAATATCTTCATGTGATTTATACTATTCATTTTTGAGTAGACATCTTCACACTGTAGATATCCAAAAGCTCCAGTTTTGGAGTGGACTAAAGCAAATGGAAAAATGATAATTCACAGTGAAATGTTTGCTATCAATAAGCGTATTTATTTATTTAAATATAATTGTGGAAATAAGTTTAATGAGTTTTAAAGTGATGAGAAAAATATTATTAATTTATTTAATGAAATCAATAAGGTAGTAAATTCGATTATCATTTAAGATTAAAAGTTACTTAATTTTAGATTATCACAGACAAAATTTTAGCCGTTAGATATAATAAAGCATGAGTAAAAGCCTGTATATTTTGTTCATATTACTTACTTCCGTAGTAAAATTTGAGTCATCACGTATTTGCCTTGTATGATCCGAGATTCAGCATCCGCATTAGGAGCTAAGTTGTACGCTCCGTTCCTGATATATCCGTTTATATAGACAGGATAAACTCGTAAGTCGTTTTGGGCCGTGATAAAAATGATGTGTAATATTTTGTTTTATAAACATTTTGTTGTTTACCTTATTATTATATATTGGCGTACGTTGGCGTTTATAAATCGTTGTAAATCAGTAAATAAAAAAGGAAGGAGTTGAGTCCATAAGTTTTACGGAAAATCTTAAACTTTTACTGAATACTTGATTTAATCCAGCCGGTGGCTTAGATTATCTGTAATTACCCGAAAATTACCATAGTGTAGATTTCAAAATACCTTAAAATATTGATAAAGAATTATTGAAATAAAAAAATTAATAACCAATTTAATTTATGTCAATTTTAATTCATTAAAAAAAAAGTTTTGCTTTTGGATAATTTTTTGGTTTTTAATTTACTTTATTCATAGGTGTAATGTTTTATCTTGAGTATGAATTGTTGACTTTGAATTACGTTGCTAAATTTCTGGATTGTGGACGCAATTTATTTGCTGTTTTAGCGGTCCAGAAAGTAAATTAAGTCATTGACAAGCGAAAACTAACCATTGCAAAAAAAAAATCTTAACATAAGTTCACATTTTGGTGATGAGTATGTTTTACATTTCGATCGGACACGTACAAATTTCCAACACTTATTTTTATTTTCCGTACAACCATACATGAAAGGATTTCAAACGAGCTTTTTCAATCATTAGTAAAAGCTTTTAATTTGAATTAGGATTTTTTTTTAACTAACGCTTTTAGTTATTGTTTAACAATAGTTCTTAAGTAAATACTTCTTGATATTTCACAGCAACTAACTTTTATGATTAAACAGACAACTTTATTAATATATAAATTTTAATGCGCTTAAAAGAAGAGTTGAACCTTCCTGGAGTGGTTGAATGAATACTAACCGAATAGATAGCTAAAAGAACTTTTTACTAGGTAAACATATACCCTCACATCCACACGTACTAACGCAGAACTATAATAGCCTTTGACTGTACAAAAGAACCTTTTTTAAACACGGTCTCCACCTAATGACTTTCCATCAGCGGTCGAAATGGAAAAAAAAGCGCATAGAAATATACAAAAGGCGTTAACTGGTATTTTCCAAATAAAATCTACACCTAAAATTAATTGAAAAGGAAAAATACTTTACTGGTGTTATACGTTATCAAAACGATTGAAACAAAATAACATTATTTTCATTAAACCCCTCTAAGCTACGATGTTTTTTAAACCATAATTGATTTAATATAGAAATACAAAGCTGACAGTCAAAGATGTTGTATTTCAAATAAATATAATATTGGCTTAAAAGATATTAATTCATTTTAATTAAATTTACCATGAACAAGGTGACAGAGCTTGAATCCCCATCTGTCTGAGTATAAAAATCCGAAAATGCAGGACTAGATGCGCATTGGGTTGAGTAATTGTCTGACAAACAATTCTCGTGAAAAATAATCTGTCAAGACGTCTTCACATTGCGGATATCCATATACTTCTCTTTCGAAGTGGATATCTTCATACTGTGTAGATCCATATGCTCCACGTTGGAAGCGAGCATGGTATATAAGCAAATTAAATATATTTTATACCATGTCCGCTTCAAAATTAGAGCATATGGATAACATAGCTGTGATTCTTAAACATTTTTATCGACGAGAATACATTTTGCCTTGTTAAGTAAAAACGCAATATATACATAAGAAATTAGAGACAAACAATTGTGTTTTTACTTAGGAGGGCAGAAATGGTCCCAACACATTGAGCGCCCAATCCTATATATTTAGATTTTTATAAATACTGTAAAAATTGTTAAGCTGCACGCTAACCTCTCGGCTACTGGGGGACATTGAATTTTATTAGAGTGAAATCTGATTTTGATAAATTCGATGTGCATTTTTTATGCTTTATTTGTTAGAAAATAAAAAAATAATCTGAGGTTTGTAATCAAACTTCATCCATGAAAATCGATTCTCTTTGATTAATAAATAACGGAAATTTATTTATTTACAATGTTGTATATATAATGTTACGTTAGAAAAATTTAAGTAAGCGTATTTGTTTTATTTGCAATACCTATGTTTTTGCAAAGAAAACAACCTTCACAGAAAGATTGTGAAGTATCTACATATCTGAAAATGATTCGTATTCAAGAGCGAACTGCATATTTGAATGAAACAAGTGCGGTTCTTGTGGTTGAAGTATTCGTGTCTTTTGGATCGAAGGCGGGTTTCGGATTGAAGACAAATGATATGGGCATGCCTTTGCTGCTTTCTCCCTAACATACTACGACAAAGATCTCGGGTATCGATATATGCTGACCCTACGATGCGCGGAGATAGCTATATATGCAAGCAAAGTCCACGAGTATTTGAGAAATGAGAATGCAAATTTTCCCGATCAATGGTATGTTTTAATATTAGTGTTGAATATTAATCACACATTTTATATTTAATGCTGTTATGAATAGATTTATTGCTTTAATATAGTTTAATCGAGCATATAAATAAACACAGGGCAAAGATGTCGGTTTCAAAAGTGAAGTATATATATCTCCGCAATGTGAAGACATGTAAAGACAGATTCTTTTCCACGAGATTAGCTTTCGAAAAGTTCCTCAATGTAATGGGCACCCAGTTCTTAATTTATTGAATTTTTGAAAATCTGACAGATGTGAAACTCAAACCAGCATTCCCAGAATTGATAGACACGCAAGCTAACCTCTACGCTACCTGGGAGCAGTGGAGAGAATAAATTAGTTAGAAAATTACTCATATTGTAATTGAAGATTTTGAAACACTCTAAATAGTAAAAAAATCTCGTCAACATTTTTTCATTGCGCATATACACCATTTTATGATCTTTACAGTGTATAAATTTATATGAATTTGGTAAAAAATCGATTGAGCTCCAGTAATTTTAAGCGATATATGCAGCCACAGATGATTCCATTATGAAATTGATGTTTTATTAGAACATATTTTTTTAGATGTCTATAAAATAATGTAAAATAGTAATACTTAAAATTATTTCATTCAGTGTGAATATAATCCATTTTGAAGCTCTGAGGCTTGGTTTATGGTAAATATATTTATTTTATGATTTGTAATTGTCAATTCGATGGATATTATAAAAATGTGTTATATTTATTCAAAATATTTAGGATTTTTACTTCTGATAAGTTTAAGATTAAGTTTGGTACTAGTTTGGTATATTTATTGTATGTATTTTAAAGTTTGGGAAAATAATTTAAAGTAAAACATAAATCACGTTGAGTTATGTAATATACGCAATGAAACGGATTTTTCGGATTATACTTTCACTAGATGGAAAGGGTTTATTTATAGTATGATTTCACGAACTGATATTGCATACCACCTCATCCGCCTACATTTTAAGGCCTGCTTTCGACAAAAAATAGTGGTGTTTTATATTTAACACGAAAACTCCATTAAATAGTATACGCACTTTTAATGCGGAATGTATAATTTAAAAGATATAAATTGTAAAGGGTTTTTTATGTCTCCATATATATAAAAATATACAACAGTTTTGACTAAAGTTTTTATTTGATATACACAAGTAAAACTTATGTAATTATGTTATGAAAAAATAATAACAAAAATATTTGACTGTAATGTAAGAAACTTTTGTTGTAGGGTTGGCTGTAGTCCTCGGTAGTCTAGCAGAGGCTAGTGTATGGGCCTCGCACCCGTGAAATGCGGATTCAATACCCATATATATTAGATTTAAAAAAAATCGGATGAAATAAAGCACTGGACGCTCATTGGGTTGAGCAATTTTCTGACGACTAATTCTTGTAATATAATACATCAAAATATATCTTTACATTGCGGAGATCAACATACTCCACCATCGGAGCGGACATCTTCACATTATATAGATCCACATACTCCACTTTCAGAGCAAACATGATGAAAAAAACTAAACAGCTACTAAAAAATTCAGAACATCAGCTGTTTGTGTGAAAGTGTGAAACTAATCTTCCAGTAGTTATGAAAATACATGGGAATTTTTTAAGCTGAATTAAAATTTTCTCGCTTATTAATTGTTTCAGTGTTTTAAATATCACTCAAAAGTTCGAATAAATAAAATATATGTTTATGATGTATTCTATGTAGATTGAATAATGTATTATTGTATATATCTTTATGGGAACTTACCGTATGAAGATTTATTTAAGCATTCAAATTGCTATGTTAATGTTGTGAAATCTGAAAATTTAAAGTAAAACAAGAATATATTAATATGGTTATTACTACAAAATAATACAATATGCATATAATACAATAATTAAGAATAACATCAATTTAAAATAAATTATTATATTAATAATTTTACCATGAATCAAATTCGTAAAATAGATATCTATTATTGTATATATTTTTATGATTATTTCTAAGCTGCTACGAGATTTAAACATACAGTCTCTTATTCCAAGTAACAAATATGGGGTACCATGAAAACAGAATAACATGAATATATATGAAAAAATACGGGATTTCAAAATAAAATGTTTTACATAATTAAATAAAATTTTGACAATTTAAATGTTAAAAGTTTTTTTTACTTTTACATCCTAAAGTTTGTTGTAATGTAGCAGAGGTCTACGAGTACTGTCTGCAAAGGACTACGAATGTTGGACAAAATAATTATTTCAACATTAAAAATAATCTTTGCGTATCTTGATTAAGACCTTAATTTTCTTTGGGTTCTAGATGCTTTTTTAATTGTTACGAAAGTTTTCCACGGCTGTCCATTTTGTAGGAAACTTCTTGTGAATAAATTATTCCTCTAACCCTACGCGGTGAGTATTGTTTCGCTAACGATATGCATATTTTTAATTTGCACCGGGCCTTTGCTTACTTTTGTAATTAATCTTAATTGAGTGATGTAAAATTTTAACCAAAAGTATTTCACCGCCAGAAAGTAGGCTACGTCTTATTTGCGGAGGTAATTAAACAAATTTTAATTGCGAAATAACAGGACCGTGCATTGGGATAGCAATACTGATTGGCGAGCTTATTTCTCAGTTTTTCGTATAATTATATAACTTAATAAATAGTTTTACAAACGAACTAGTTTTGATTATGATTTGGATAGTATTACATCACAACTAATATTAAAATAGAGTAATATATAAAGTAGAGTAAGCTGAAATGATAAAGAAAATATAATGCAAAATATTTAAAAAAAAAAATCTTAGTAAAGAATAATAAATAAATTTTTGAAAGAAAAATTCTGCCAACGGTATTTTTCTTTATGTTTCAACAGTACAACAGATATTTGAATAAGAAATATTTTGAATTTGCCCCTGGGGCGTCAATACACCATACTAATACACTCATGTCGCAGCGAATGTGTTAAAGGACACGCCCGAGATAACTCGGGTATTGAAAGTGTTCAAAAACGGATGCG
>JAGVSQ010004673.1:4089-18939 GCA_022683975.1 Rhyacophila evoluta | reverse complement strand
TATATAAACTATCTTCGATATTTTTTTTTGGAACGCAATCCCTAATTTTGTATGAGCTTCAAACCTTGTATAACACGGATTTGTATTACACGACGTTTTTGTGGACCCATATAACCGTGTTATACGAGGCCCGGGTGTATTGTTAACCGTTTCGTGAAGTACCTATTGTTATTATAGAGTTATTTAATTTGCATTGCGAGGACTGTAATAAGACTGTATTATTAAAATGATCATGAAAACTAATTTGCTACAATTTTACTGAAATAAAATACGTTTAACTGCTTCGTGCTCGGAGGCCAAGTGCATAATAATTTCATCTATTCATTATAACTGTACATTTCTGTATAGGTCAGGGCCAGATTATAACCCTTAGCCTAATACCATGTTAGCAAGTTTTTTACTAAATGATAAAAATAACTGTTTTACATATTTTACGGATATCCTGGCGACCCTCGGCATCGATAAAATTATTAAAAATTATACCTACATTATTGCACAAAGTGAAAACTTATCCTGACTGATGAAAGATTGTTTGTCAGTCGATAATCAAATTGTTCAACTTACTATGAAGATTTACTGTTTCGGCTAGTGATATTATCACAAAAAATGGTTGAATAATATATTTTTTAATAAGTTTTTCTACTATCAATTGATCTTTTCCATTATTATTGATAAGTCAACAGGTTTTTTAATAATTTTTATCCTCATTTTTAGTCACTACTTACTTACACAAATAAATGTCTATAAATTTATAAAAAGAGAAACTGGCATCACTTATAATGGTATATTTTTTAATTTATAATCATCATAATAAACCAATTATTTATTTTTGGATATCGTTTATTGTCATATATACGTCGTATGTTTTAACATATCGTCTGAAAATGTTAGGAAGAAAAAGAAAGGATAATAACAATATATATGCATTTAGATATTATATAATGGTGATTGTGATATACCTAGTATTGGTCTTATAAACAACATTTTTTAGTATTTATACGTTGTGTCTAGAGATTGTGATCCAGAGTTCTCGAGAAATTTGTAATATTTTTGATTTTTTCTCAAGATAATTTTTATGAGAATCTTAAGAATTCCAAAAAGTTTAATATCGTATGATTCCAGCATATAATTTAAAAAAGATCTCAAACTCGAGAACTAAAAAAAAAACGAGAATTCACAATCACTCGTTTGTGGAATGGGCGATTTTGTTTATTCATTTTGAATTTGGAAACGATACAGACGACTTTATATTTAAATCAATATCCAACATACACATTATTACTGGTCTTATATCAATCATATTTGATGTGTTTATAGTATCTCATGTCAAATATGTAGTTTTTATAAATTAATTTAGTGTGAAAGTGTTACTTGTCCATATAATACTTTTGATTAGATACTTAGCATTAAGCGTCATCCATACAGTATTGATTACAGATAAAAAGTGACAATCACCTCATGTCTTTTTGTGATCGAGCACTTGTGATTTTAATGCATCGACACACTTACCCGGTAAGGATATCGCTATGCATTATCATTAATGGTAATTTTAAGCGTGCACCCGTCACCTTGACTGAGTCGATATAGCACCAGCTCTCACCTGTTGGGGCCGCGTTTGAAAGTGAATTGATTTCAATACACTTGGATTTTTATTTTCTGCAATTAACGTCAGATTATCAAGAAATTTCGCAAGGTGTATGTATATATGATTAATATATTGTTAACTGCACAAATAATGGTAAAAGTATCCAATACCATTACTGTATATCTTAGGTTAAAGTTATGTACTGCAAATATAGACGTATTGACAATTGTCAGAATTTATTCAAAGTTTACTATAGTGGTCGATCAAAGCCAATCAACAATATGTTTAAGTCGTAAAAATGTTATTGATGCGTCGTATTTTTTAAATCGTACCTGCTGGGAATTTTGAGCATATCGAGTTACGTAATGTAAAGATTTATCTCGTTTTTTATTTGGATTAGTTGTCAGCTAATTCCTTGGTCCACTGACGGTATGTGTTAACTATTTCGAGCCAATTGTTCTGCTGCCTTGGTGGCTAAGTCATTGAGCGTACGAGCCTTAGTGGTCAAGTTATAGCTTCAAATCCTGCAGTTGCACATAGGAGAATTATTGTAACAATACTAATAATTACAAAAATATCAGCACACAAAATAAAACGGTGGTCAATAATTGTAAAGTCTTAGTTTGCTTGTCAACATTCCGATACACTTTAAATTGCTTCATTATCGACATCATAATAAAGAATACCATACGCATAGGCGTCTTATATTGGTGTCTTATTGTAGACTATCCTTGTGTTTTTTTTTATTAAATGTATTCAAAAGAGCATGCATATTTGCCAGCAGAATCCGCAATGCTTCATTTATAACGCATTTCACGTTCACGCCTGCGATCGATCCTCAACACTTAACAAGCTGTTCTGAACTTTTGATTATATTTTTAAGTGTTCGTTAAGTACTGAATGCATAAAAATACAACTTGCATTACTGAAGATAATCCTGAAAGATGTTCTTGTAAACACAAGTAATGGGTATTATTGTAGGCGTAATTTGAACTTTTTGACAGTTGTGTATGGTACGTGCAATTAATCGTGGCCGTGATTCTCCTCTGACCCTCACAGTGTGAATTTATTATCTATCCCGTCCTAAGACCGGAAAATTCGAGAGCTTAAAATGCACTCTCGAAGCGTTCAGTACCACTCTTCCATATCTTGTAAAGCTGGTTTGTAAATTACCTGTCAGATGGAAAAGGAGATTACTTTATTGAACCAGCTGATTCAAGAACCCGTTGGATCGAGAATTATTTTATCGTTTGCCGATAAAATTCCCAAATTCATTATGTGTATTCGTTACGCGTTCGAATAAATGTAAAATTAAATTAAATATTATGACTCGGCTGCTTTTCAAATAATATCTTATGTATATATTATGAAATAATATTTTCATAATGTAGTTACCGTGTAGTGTTTAGTATAAATTACGGACTTGAGTCGCATAGTTGGGTAAAAATTTACGTGATTAATAATCCAGCTTAAGAGAATTAAACTTTTAATTGAAATCATTCCTTAATTAATTACTAATATAATTACGTATATACAATATAACACCATAATGTACAGTATTATACTTGTAAAGAAATCTCTGAAACAGGTGATGAGTATAGCTTGTGTGATGCTATAGGCCAACTGCTCATCCATTTCTTGTACCATATTCATCACCGGACGCTGGGGATCGTCCGGTCTTTGTTAGAAATAATAGTGGTACTAGGAATATTAATTGGTGTGGTTTGTTTTGCCAGCCAAGCTCTGTTGAACATATAGATACTACTAAAATATTTACTCATCCTCCCAGATCATACCAGTATTCAGTAACCCCGTGGAACATCTATAGTATTTATAGTTCTGAAATCGCGTCAGCTTAAACATAAGCAGGTCAGGTTGAGTTTTCCTCTTGGCATCCGCAGCATGTGACCGGGAGAGGTCCACTGTCGCAGCGTTCGTAGTGACGAGTGGCTGCTTAGTCAATTTCCTTATCTTCTTATTTCAAATGATGTTATGTCGGACAGAATTCTTACGTGTATACATACATATATTTAATACTGCACTTATTGCGCCAAAAGCCACAGTGCTAAACTCTAAGCTCTCAGTTAAAATTAAACAGAACATACGACATTCCAAAGCAAATATCATTCAAACACTAAGATGATCTCTCTCTTCCTTTCTGAGGTGTAAAGACATCATTTAAAAAGTAATCGATGCTCCCCAATGTGTATATATATATACCAACGTGGTGCAATACACACTAGCACATGCCGGTCCTAGATTTGAAAGAAAATATTTATTTCTGCTATTGATTAATGTTTTTATTTCGAAATGAAATCATTGAAATCATATGGGTTTTTTATGAAGAATGCATAAAGTTCGAAGACATTGCAATGAGTATATTTGGAGAAATAAAATTAAATATAAGTAGTGGTCACTCACTTATCCATCTCAGGATATCAGGTGTTAATAACAGAAGAAAATATAATATTTAATTCCCCTGCAAAAATAGGAATGTTGTTTGATGTTGTTAATTTATATACCTTATCCATTGTAATGAATTTATTCCGATTGAGTGATCCGTGTTTACATAATATTTATTCGAAGTTAAGATGTTACACACTAATAATGCAAACACTTGATCTAATCGACTCGTGATGGATTATGCAAATAAGGCTTGTGTCAGTCACTCGGTCGCTATGGTAAATATTTATGCATACATTACGGTTTTAATTTTGCTCTCTTGGCCTTCGATTCGACGGCCATAATGTCAGCCATGCGTGGGCTGGCTGGAATTCGTACCTTTTCTAGGAAGCTCATCTTCTTCATTTCGAAATTCTTCCGTTCACTATTTCTTCGTTCGATTGACACAGGGTTACTTTACGTTCAGATGAATTTAAACCATTTTGAGACATTCAATTGCAAATAATTGTATAACTTGCGCTAATTTTATGTTTGACGAATGATTTATCACGCTTATTGTCATCGGCCAGTATTAATTGATATCTAATAAGTTGGAAATTTGAAACGGGTTTGCTATAAATATTTCGGCATATTTGGATGCTAAGACAGAAACGAAAATACACGAGTACGAAAGTTATTGAATACATATTTTATTGTTACATAAATGCTAAATAATTAATCGTAAGATGTCCGCTTCAAAAATGGAGTATATGGATCTCCGCAGTGCGAAGACATGTCTTGGCAGCTTACTTGTCAGACAATTACTCAACCCAATGTGCATCCAGTCCAGCATTATCTGATTGTTTAAAATCCGGCAGATGTGGGAATCGAACCAGCATTTTCTGATTGCGAGGCGTGCATGCTAACCCCTACGCTGCCTGAGTGACTGTAGCTATTAATTAGCACGATTAACAATGTTAGATCAATTACTCAAAATGTGAATTAGTAAATTGCAATATTTCATGGATTATGCATTAATTAATTATACTGTCAAAAATGTCAAATGTTCCCATATATCAACATTCAGAAGTTGACACCGTTTGTACGGGATAGCGAAGATTTTCGTTTCCAATATTTTAAAACATTTATGTATATAATCCATCCAGCATTCTAAATTTTTGAGTTAATTTTGTATTTTTCTCTGTTTACAGTGACTTCTCTAGCCTCAAAAAAGAAGATGTTTACCACAACAATGAGCTGGCCTTCCGCACCGCTGAATCCTACTTGGGCATCCCAGCCCTGCTGGACGCAGAGGACATGGCGCAATACGCTGTTCCTGACAGACTCTCCATCCTCACGTATCTTTCGCAGTATTACCAGCACTTCGCTTCGGCATCAGGTATGTCTTTGGAATCTTCATAAAACACAATATGTATTTAAAGTACACCGTTGTGAATATGTAAAGTGTATTGAAGTCTACCCATTCGGCCAAATTTTAAATTGTATATTTGTTTTTATAGTGCCTCGTAGAAGGTTATATATTTATTATAATTAATTTAAGAATTTGATATTATCATCTACTGTATAAAAATCCTCAATCGAAATGAATTATAGGATAATTTTCAAGTTATGGTATCAAGTATAGTCACAGATTTTTCGAAGCATTTAAGTTATAATAGTTATTTATCCCGATTATTCTGATACCTTCCTTGGGACGCCATTATATTATTACAGTAATGAATATATTTTTTGTTTTATTCATTCGTGAAAGTGTGATTACCAACGATAAATACGCAGCGATATTTACCATTTTGAATCAGACCTTTAAAATTTTTCAATACGAAGTGGCAAATTTTCAAAATTACTGACCACGTTTAGCGGTATTCACTGTACAAATCAATATATATATATATTAATTTACTATATTGTGCACACACATCGATATATTTAAGCAGGTTAATTTCAAAGCGTAAGTTAGTATATGTATACAATTCATTTTCCATTAAAAGTTTTCTTAACGTTTCGCCTTTTAACAAGTATATATTGTGTTGTCATGTGTGATTATAGAATGACGGTTTTTAAATAACAATAAGTAAAACGATTTACATGTATTGTTATTCCTGTCACGATCGCGCGAATATCCTTGTAGCATTTTTTTAGTACGTATAAACGAATCTTCCTCTTTGTAACCACGTTTTCATGGTGAAGCTCTTTGTGTAGTATCATAAAATATTGCATCTGTCATAAGCTTAATTTATATTAGAATAATAGTTTTGGATATATTGAGTTGCGAAAAAAGCAGTTCACGCAGTAGTCAAAAAATAAAAGTTATGTTACTAATCTAATACAATGCATAAGACCATGCAATTATATTGAATGCATTGTGACAACCAGCAATTTTTTTACTGAATAAATATCTTCTCTGTATAATAGATGATTAGAGTATTATAAATACATGGAAAACATTAATACCAAATATTTATTTTTATTTTTGAAGTTAAATTCGTAATTCGTTATGGCTGCGATTGTTTTCAAAACAAACATATTATCACAAATATTCTGATATTAACCATTTCACTTAATTTATCCTAAGACTAAATAATTCTCTGTTTTCTCTGTAAAGTTTTGCTACTGGCGTACCGCTGATAGACCCGACTTTTTGCAACATTTTTACTAAGCCTTAAAGCCGTCCTGTAGTCTTGCACTGTGTATATTTAGTTTTTTATCTATGTCAACTTTATAATTTTTCGAAATAAATAATTAAGTTACGTGTCTAATCGACACACCCTGTTTCATGTCTTTGTGTAATACCTTGTGTGTTTACCTTAATTAGCACCTCGCTTAATTGTACACACTTAGATCATAATAGTAATCTCTAAATGCCATAATTTATGCATCAAGTTTTTTAGTGAAAATTTTAATTATCTAAAAATGTACATTACTTTTCGGTCGGTTTAATTATTATCTATATAAACGTTCTTCATTACGGAAAATGTGTTACTTGCATAGCAACACACACGACATCGTATTATATTTATAGTATTCAGAAGAGATATAAGTTTGTATCCTCGTCGTGGCCCAAACACGAAGTCATTCTTGGTTTGCTTCTTATCCGGGTCGTGAATCATCATTGTTTCGTTTCATAGCTTTGTTTGAATCTATTTCACTTGTGGTTGTTTTTATTCTGCAATAAAATTATTGTTCGAACTAACACGTTTTAAAGCAAATGCAATGAATGTTTTCTTTTATTGTTAACACTTTTTCGCAATAGTGAATAGTTAAGAATAGCTGTCGATTGGAATTTAATTTGTTTTATTTGTGAAATGATTTCATCATATGTCTGGGACAATATGATGAATTTTACAGTTTTAAATGTCATTAGTTAAGGAATTTTGAATAGTGAATTAAATGTTACAATTGGAAACAATCAGATTTGTAATTTCTTCTGTGTCGAATTTTGTAGGTGCCCTGTCACCATACATTTTATAAGAACCGCGAACACATGACAAATGAAAGAGATTGTCGTATATGTCCATAGAATGAGATAATAACATTTAAATTATTTTAATTTGTGTGATTCTGGGTTATCGAGCCGTGATTTGCTTTCTATATAAAGTATCTTATGAACGTAGTTATCTCTGTGTAATCAAACTTTTCCAAGTTTTGATTTGAAATTCGGAAAAGTTTGATTTTATCCCGTGTTAAGTAAATAATTCTGGAGAATTCTGAATCACGTAGATTACCTTTTTCGGCCACTAATCCAAAACATTTTCACTGAATGAACGAACACCTTTCTACTCACGAAGGTATCATTAACTAAAAATGGTCCAATTTTCGTGTATCTATACTACAGTCGAAAACGTACTTGAACTGTAGTTATCGCCTAGGCTGTATATATTAAAAACACAACGATGACAGTCGATGTAAAAAGCGAATATGCCGCGTTGCTTTTTGCGGTAAGAAAAGTGCTACTGGTTCAGTTGTGTAGCCGCAAAAACGGGACCCAGCACAATATAGATCAGAATTAAACTCGTTTTTACTATCAGGCCACAAACGGTTTTGAAATGTCGTGTATTATTATATTAAGTGTGCCACGCATACCTATGTTTGCCAGTTTCGTGTTCAAAATAATACAGCCGATAATTAAACGTTTTTTTTCCCGTTTAAATAAATTTATACGAAGTGATAATCGATTCTATATAATTTTTAACGAAGCCCATGTGTCCCTTTCAACTAATTAACGCGTTTCGGAAACCGGAATCAGACGTGCGATGTTTTAGTCATTCAATTCAGTTCAAAGTCGTATATTTTTTCTTTTACGTTTAAAATTAACTTGAATATTCTCATGCGTTCTTCTTGGTCATAGAATATTTATTGTAGGCATCAATTAGTAGTATGTATTTATTTTAAAAGTAACGGAGATTTTCAGTGGCGTAGGTGAGGAATATTTTTTGCATATCGTCCAATAAATTACTCTCGCGTAACCGTTGTACAAAATTTTATGTATCTTTTTGCGAGATCTATATTTCAAAACAATTGAATTTAATTAAAAAGATAAATTTAGACATGAAATACATTTTAAAATGATCGATTCAAAAACTAATTTGCTTTTCTCAGAAAGGCTTCTATGTATCTTATATTGCTAATATTTTGAAGCTGGGATATAACTTACATCCATATATTGATGTATATGTATTTATATCAATGTTATAAAACCAAAGAGTTAATAGAATGGTTAACAGCCATACTTACAAAATGTAATTGGTTAACGCTCATCTTACGTGACAATATTACTGTATTATGTCGCTGGTTATCAATAACTTTACTCTTAGTTTTATGTTTTTATTTTTCATTTCACGTTATATTTTCCCTTCCTGGTAAGCATTATATAATTGAGAGCTGAAATTTATTTTCTTTCTCTAGCAAGAAAAAAGTCTTTTTAATTTGGCATAAACACAGTACTGCAGTGATTTTTTCCAATAAATTACAACATCGGATAGATGTAAATGTAGATCTAGATGTTGTAGATGTTGAAAAGATACTATGGTAGTATGGTGATGGTTTCTTCACTTGGTTCGATGTATGGTTTATTTTGAATAAATACTAACGAATATAATTTAATAACATCGCTGACATTGCTTCTTTGTAATTCGTCGAAATAATTGAATTCTTTATAATCATCTTCGTCGCCACTGGAATTGTCAATTCAATAGTGAGCACTCAGCCAAGGAAGAAGTCCGAGACTCGAATCTCTAACCTGTTAGGTAAACACACTTAACAGCGTTTCACGGAAGAACTTCTTACCTCTCGTCCACGATTGTTATTTAGAAGTCACAATAAAATAATAAATATTATTTCTTAGTGGGTATGGTCACGGTGTCTTATAGGAAATAGAGATGATCCGGGTTCACGGGCAATAATTTAGGGTTCAAATTAAAAACAATTTAATAAATAACGTGTCCGCCTGATGTGTTAATTAAGTTTTTATTAATTAAATTATTTAAATATATTTTTAAAAAGTCTCAGTTTTGTCAGTTATGCTAGTAGCCACGCCACACCAGTGTCAAGATTACGATTATTAATTTAATAAACCACATTTTATTGCTGAAATATAGTAGATTATAAGAAAAAAAGACGTTGGTTATCTTTCATGATACCCTTCACGATGGTGTCAATTGATTTCTCGTTTGAGTTATATGCAAAACTTTTTAGCATTTTATAGTGCACAAACAGAGCTTAACAAAGCTAAGATTATATTATTGAAATACATATTAAGTGATAAATTTATTTCCTTGCACAAATTAATGTTTTATTCTGGCTATTTCAGCTTCGTTCGTATAGATATTTGAAAAAAATCCATGAAAAGATAATTATAAATGTAGTATACTCGTATATTACATTGTTTACGTTCAGCAGACAATAATAATATATTTTACATCGTTTAAACGTTGATATAATTTGCTTTATTCAACTCATGTTTTTAGATGGTCGTTGTTTTATGTTTACATGTACGTTTGCAATTTTTTTAGGACACATTTATTTATTCAGTTAATTATTAAAATGACGTGATTTTTTTAAAGAGTTCAAAATACCACTGACATATTTCCATGTTTCTGTGTTTGCTGTATTGACTAAATAACCATGTTTTGGTAATTTATTTGGTAAACATCTAGTGTGACACAGAAATGATTTTCTTTGAGAGTGTGTTTTGCCGGCAGTATTTACTTTTACACAATCCATTTGCCCTGTGTAGGACGAGGAAGAACTCTTAAGGTAGAGTATGTCTATCGACAAAAAACTTAGTGTACACTTTCGAATATATTCTTATTGGACAGCCAGGTTGAATCCTTTATCTTATAAAACCACAAACTATTAGCCAGCAAACAGTCCTGCGATGGATAATAATAATTGAAATGCAAAAGTTAAAAATAAATTTCAATGTAACAATATTTCTATTATATTAACTCCATCTGTTAATTTCTAGTAAGTCTGAATTGGGAATATTATTGTAAAATAACCGTACAAAACGGATAGCTACTTACTTATTATTCGGTGATAATGCTCATCAGTCATTGCCGGATGAAAGTCTTACCCAACTGTTTCCACTGATATCGGTCGTGCAAACTGCAAACATTTGAACATATATTTCGTCTACCCGACATCTTTCTTTTTGATATTTTGTAATTTTTAAATATCACCATTTGACTAGATATTGTAGGATAAATTACAGCAAAAGCATACAAAAATTCCCTACGCTTAATTTGACGCCAGTCTAAAATAATTCTTTATTTATTAGATATTGTGTGTTCTTGATTACTTTTTGAATTGTTTACTTAGCGAAAAATAAACAATGCAAGAGAAATCCGGAGAGAGTGATAAAAAGTTTTTTTTTATTTATACAAAAACAAATACAGACGATAAAAGAATGTAATGATTGTCACGTTGTCACGTGTGTAAACAAATCTTTGTATGTGACTTATCTCAGAATGGTGATACGTTTCTAAGAACAAAACATGCCGTATTAAACACAGTATTTAGAGATAACCATCGTGAAAGCGGTTTGCGGAATTCCTGGAAATCATATTATATATCAACCTTGCTCGATATGTAACTTATACTTTATTATTGATTTATTTATTTAAATATTCGATTTTCTTAGTCTCAGTATCGGATACTGTGCCATTAAAACTATTACTTTCCAGCCGATCGCCTTAAGGTCCAAAACTATAATCCCTCCGTGATCCAGGCTCGACTACACTCATTACCTCTCTCATATCCATCTATCATCCATCCGCCTCCGTAGCTCCGATCAGGAAACCTCTCGAGCCTTATTGACCTTACGCTACCTCCGCCCACTCATACCATCCAACTTCTTTCATTCCGTATATTGTTTACCTATGATTATTATTTCTCCCTTTATCCTTTGTCTATGTCTGCCGACGCCGGTGCGTCTTGCGAGGCAACAGGCAAGACGGGCCGCAGCATGACGGGGCAGTGTGGAAGTCGAGAGGGGCAATTACGGGCGGAGCCGCACGCTTGCCCTCGGGAACTCTTCGACAGGGGGGCCCACCCAATACACGGCGCTACGGAACTATATTCTACAACAAAAAACTTCTTTAGATCTTTGAGGCGATATCGTATCGATAAAATCTCTATTAATTTAGTTTTTGAATCAACAATAACAAAGATGATTAATAATATCGACTGACAGTTACTTATTATTATGTTGATTTTAAATTAAAAATTCTACACTTATGTATATATATATATATACATATATAGATTTTTAATATTGCTATCGAAAATCAAGTCGCAGATAATGATCTCTTATAAGTAAGTAAGTAAGTAAGTAACCTTAGTAAGTCTAGACAATTTAGTTATTACGATGAAAAAATCGAAATTAATATCTTTACATCGCTCATTAAAAAGCAATACCTCGTATACCACACGACAAAAATTCTGTTTCATTGCCATTACATTTAATTCCACATATTTTTATATTATAAAAACGGAATTTAATTCAATGATATTGATCATGAATAGTTCTTTTCGCCGCTTGTATTTTTTTTCGCTGTGTGATATACGAATAATTGCCTGGTCTTGCTTGAGTGATCAGTTGAAGTTACCTTCGTTTTAGTAATAAATTCTCTAATCAAAAGCATCTATGAGTACATTTTTGACAAACATATTTTATACTAACCACGTCCAAAGTGTGAACAATAAACCTTGAAATATTTTACAAGATTTGACTGTCAGCCAATCGCTCAATCCATCGGTAATCTAGTGCACGTCCGTTTACCAATAAATCATTTTGTCGACAAAGAAATATTTATATTTGTATAACACATAAATATCGTATTGTATGTGTATGGTTTCCCAATGGTTGCGCTCCTATGGTAGCGTTGAATAATATCTCGTAATTGGGTGTTTATTATTTTAATGGGCCACGCAAGCGATTGACCTTCGGTTTTGCCGATCGCAGGATCCGCTGCGAGATAGTAATTGCATACCCTCTTACCTGCAACTTGATCCACTTACCAAACACGACTTCCCGTTCACAACTAACCACGCCAGTCTAATAATCTTATTCTTGGCTCTGAACTCTATAAAATATAATATATATAAACCCTCTCCAGACTCCATACTCGGCTTATCAATTACAGAAACTTTTCATAATCGATACCCAGCGTGACGTTTACTACAACTTACCTACATTTTTATCCACGTATAATTTTCTATAAAATATCGCTTATGATAAAGCAATGCCTCGTATACCACACAGAAAAAAATACAAGAGATGAAAAGAACTCTCTATAGTAAACATTCCTTATTTTTATGTCCGTGTTTAACATTAATCATATTAATTAATTTACTAGTAACACAAATATGTATGGAATTTGGTGTTATATTTGTGATTAAAGAGAGTTTTTTCATCTTCTGCAAAATTTGTAATATGTGGTCTACGAGGTATCGTTTTGTTATGATCGATATACAATATTATATATCCATGAAAATGTAGAGGATTTCCAAAAAAAAAAACGTATTTTTTGAATTAATTTTGTACCATCTGTATTCTATAAGATATTATAATGAAACAAAACATCCCAAGACACACATTCTCTAGAAGTGGAATCCAATTTTGATATTGGGATATATAAATTATTATGACCAATTATACCAAACTATATATATATATATATAGGAAATATGTATGTGGTTTTATTTTTGTATCATTGCGAAGTTCAGATAGTCGAGGAATTATGGGCTGTCGTTCCAGGGTTTTGAGCTCATCTTTAAGAGCTTTTTATTTCTAAGGACTTTCGACGATATCTTTTCGCGGCTGTTTTTTCGTCTATCTTTGCTCCCTTACAACAGTTTATTGTATATCAGTGTTAGCCGAGAATTAAAAGTGTACGTATTGGACTGTAAGTAATTTATTTACGTGGAGGTTTTTCATATGAAATAAATATTAAAGATTTTGAATTTATTCATTGGCACAATGTTATCCAATTTTTCATGAGAGTATTGTAATACTGACGGGCTGGAATACGACAATAATCACCGATGCTTCATTGTTTAGTTTTTAGGTATTCGAAATTTCTTTACATGTTTGAAATTTAGTTGGGACGAATATAAGTATTCGTAAATATTTTGCTTTTCTGGATTTTTTTTACCGTTGGTACTGTCTTTTTATTATAAATATAAATTGCCATGTCTTTTCAACTGTGTCAAAAAACCTGAAGAAATGAGTTGCAATTTTTTTATCATAATACGTTCAAATAAGTCTTGATATTTCTGAAAATTGGTTTGGCTTGTACTATGATTATATTTACAACAACAAAGTAATAGTCAAGTCGGTGTGTACAGCGCTATTAAAAGGCTTGCCTAAGCAATAAGAAAACCATTAACTACATCGAATCCCAATTAAGACTTAGTTACTTCGTGGGTGGGTCAAGTAAGAATAATCGTTCTTTCAATGAGTGTGCACTAAATAATTCCAGGTAATCTACAATGAACCATATCACGCAGCAGCCCTGCATTTTTCTCAGCCTCCCATCAGGATTGAGCTCGCGTGAGAACAACATCTCGTCCTTCTCTCTAAGAACCTCTTTGTGTTGTGGATTACAAAGGATTTGATAGTTCTCGTGGGGTCTAGGGCATGGAATTCCACACAGATATTTAAATATCGGGATTTTTTAAAAATCGAGACTTAGATGGCTGTTTTCTCACAATTATTATTTAAAAAGTAAATAAAAGCTTGCCAAATATTCATGCGAATAAAAATATAACGAGTAATTTATAATATCTGAAATTCCTATACGTATATATTATTATTCGCAACCCGAGTTACGATTTTGAGTATCTTCAATACGAGTCGATTTCACCTCCAAATTTATCGAGTGATGAAATTTATATTATTTTATATCATGTTCGTTCCCAAGGTGGAGCATATAGATCTCCGCAATTTGAAAACGTCTTGACAGATTTTTTTCACGAAAATTGTTTGTCAAAGAATTGCTCCATACAGCCATCTAGTCCTGCATTTTTCGATTTTTTTAAATCCGACAGATGTGAGAATTGAACCAGAATTCCCTGAATTTCAAGGCGCACGCTTTAACCTCTATATTACTGCTCTGATTTTAAATATATACATAATAATCCCATAATTTTATGTTATAAAGCTAGCTAGCATTATCAAATGTTTTTGTCCATTGAAGAGTGTGTTTATCGACGAATTTAATCAGCCTATGGAATTATAAATCAATGTCATACAACAGTTGTTAATAATGTTATGTTCCTCTGAAACATGTTGATATTCAGTGTATCAAACGTGTATTGTTAATTTTTATAAATACTCATGGATAACTATTACACATTTTTCC